>OY856411.1:533972180-534082180 GCA_963693085.1 Alisma plantago-aquatica | reverse complement strand
CTTCTAAGGTAAGCACAAACAACCCGACAATAATCCATGATTCTCATTGTACATTTCCGTTCATCATGATGATCCTAGTAGTGTTAAATGTATAACTTCCTTCACCCTATTCACACCATCCAATTTTGATGCCACTATAGCCAAATAATGTGTTTTGATAGGGTAAACAAAATCTAAGTTTTATTTTTATAATCAATAAAAGGGGATTTGTCTTTCCCTATAAAGAAAATACACAATATTTTCTTTTCTTTTTGATAGTTTTATTTATTATTTCTTTGTTTTTTCAATCCATATATCTTCACAAAATCACCTTTTTATTTTACAATTCCAAAATATTATATTAGTCATGTGGTTCCAGTATTTTATGCCATTAATTTAATATATGTTGAGGGAGTTTTAATGTAATGAAATTTGTCTCTTGAGATGTTAAAATTGAAGACAAACATGTCATAGGGTAGCCTACACCTCTATGTTATGTTTACTCCATAATAATAGAAAAAGTTGGAATCAATGTACCATTTGTATATGTGTTGTTTGATATCTGAACGCCAACAATTTTTTATCCAGGATCCTCTCTAAAATAATTGTGTCTATTTTTACAACACTAGTATGCAAGACTATATGTTTAAGAATAAGGTCAAATTATGCATGCATGATATTATCGAATATGCACTTTTTTTCTACTTGTGAATGTATTTGCTTACACTAGTTATTCACTTTATACTATAGAAAAATATTCACATTAGGTTTTTTGGTTTAAAGTTGTTGTATTTCCTCTATGTCATCAAGTCATCTTGGAACATAGTGCATGATACATGTTTACAGTATTTCTAGTATCATTCCAAGACACATGCCTCCACATGTATGCATGGTTT
The DNA here is from genome assembly GCA_963693085.1 of Alisma plantago-aquatica. Classification (NCBI taxonomy): domain Eukaryota; kingdom Viridiplantae; phylum Streptophyta; class Magnoliopsida; order Alismatales; family Alismataceae; genus Alisma; species Alisma plantago-aquatica. The sequence continues at coordinate 534,081,305 of OY856411.1, read as the reverse complement.
TCTTTTCTTGTTTACTTTTGCCTTTAATGTATAATATGTACAATTATAGTATTAATTTATGGTATTTTTGAAAACATACATTGGACATTACACTCTTTCTTATCTTTTGTGTCCAACGTTCTATCTTTTCTAATCATATATGATTTTCTTCTTTTTATCACTCACCTCTTTCCGTGAATGAGTACAACAAGTATATAATAGTTCCACATCTTGCAAAAAAATTATATGTTATGAATATATATATATATATATGTATATGTATATGTATATGTATATGTATATATATAGGTGTTTGTGTGTGCGTCAAACATTGAAAATTTGAATATATTTTTATATTTCAAAAACTGACTTTAACAACTACTAATAATTTATTTGGTTCTAGATTTGTCGTATAATGTTTGATTAATGGATCCTTAACTAGTGTGAGATCCTAAAACTATCTTCATTCCAATGAGGCAACTTGTTATGTTGACTCTTTTGTAGATGTTGGTATATAATTATTGATCTCCCACAACTACATTGTTTGTCTTAACTGTATACATCCATTCTGGTATTTTTCCTATTCATTATTAGGACGGAAACACTTATTTTAGTCACACTACATGTTTCCTTCTATTTCTATAGTAAAATTTTTGCTTAAATATGTAGAATGCACAATGTATTATGAGTACACATCAAAGTATTTTTTATTTAACTTATTATATATCTTATAAATATAGTTCTAAAAAATTCAATTAAGGACAAGGAGTTTCTCTTTCTATAAATTCATCACCTTTTAACTAATGTACATTATTTCCCATTTGTTTCAAGTTTTTATTTGTGTTTGTAGTATATGTCTTTGAAAAGGATCATCATAGCTTCTATAAAATAGTTCACTTATTAGACCAAGAAAAAATTTGTTGTTCCTAGAATCATATTAGTGATTATAGTATCACTCCATATGTAATTTGATATAATACTTTACAAATGTCATTCTCTTTTTATGAAACAAAATTTGTAATTATGTTATCATTCACTTTAGGATTCATGATAGCCTAGAGCCAAACTATTTTAGTGGTTCTTCATTCAATTGTGGTCCTAAAATTTGATTCTTGTATGCTGGTTGTTTATGTTCATTTTCTCCTAACATATTGGTTAGGTAATACAAGGAACTGGGTACTTCATATGAATATGAGTAATTGTTGTTAGAAATCATCGGAACAAAATTGTTTTTGTTTTTTTTGGTTTTGAATACTTTATAGTGATTGAAGAGTTTCATATGAAAATATTTTGTGCCTCCTATTTTTTACTTCACTTAGTGAAGGATCACTTAGGTCTTCATCGACTTGGTTCATGATTTATTGAATGCTTTTAGTTCATTTTCTTCTATTTATTATTTTAGTAATGGTAGTAAACTTTTGTTATTATAATTTAGATTCAAGGCCTTACTAAAAATTATGGTAGAATCTTATTGCTTGTCATTCTAATTTTATGTAGATTGTGGAAGAATATGTATGGATCATACCTTTTTATCCTCCTAATATTGTTTATATAATCACCATAATATGTTTTGTAAATATAAGAAGACATTTTCACATTTTACCTTCTACAAATTACACCTGCCAATAGAGAAGGAAAATGCAAAATCATACATATTGAGGTAATTATTCCTTTCATGATTTTAATTTACCACTTGTAACTTAATTTTATATATTATAATACATTCTTTTAGATGAATCATTAATTTTGAGGACTTCTACCTATGCTCCTTCCATTTATATTGTCAAAATGATAGACAATTATCCACTTAAATCATATACTAGATTACAACATTGAATCCCATTTTAGATAATTGGAGAAACTCACAATCATAATACCTCGTATTACATAGGTTAAGATAAGCTTTTGCTTCTTCATCCTCATATGCCTAATGTAAAGCTTATGACAACCAAACACTAAGAACTTAACCCACCTAGGGATTGCAAAGAATGGGAGGTGGTGCAGGGCATCGCTTGGTCATGTTTGGTCAGATACAATCATGGCATCACTTGGTATGAGCACTACAATACTCAATGGTATCAGTTGTTACTACACTAAAATTTCCATGCACTCGATTTGTCACAAATTTACAAACATCACTACATTTATATTTATGCAAATTTTGTATGAGACATTGATGTTAGAACTAGGTACTAGTTATGGGATCAAAATAGAACTAGGGTACCCAATTTAGCAATGTTTGATAGGATTCAATCTAGGTCTTAGTTGTCACGACATCTGCTTAGTCATTGGGTAGGGCAGCTTAATCTGGGTGCCTAGATCCTAAGGTGACAAAAGTGTTTTCCTATGGCCTTTTAGGTTCAAATTAAGCAACTTAGGGCTACTTTAACAACAATTAGGTTAGGGTTTGTCAAATTACATCAAGTTGAGTCATTTTATGGTTGCAATAGGTCCAATATAGGCTAGATCATGACCAATTATGGTAAATTAGGCTTGATTTGGGAAAACATTCTTGGTGTGGAGATAATATGTCTCTTTTTAGGAAATTTGGTGTCTTTTTCCTAATTAGGTCTCATTTAGATCAACATGAGGAAAATTAGGAGTGATTAGGACTAACTTATTCATGTTTTGCAAACTTAGGTTTTATTTTGGCCTAATTATGTTATATTCGGGCATTCTAGGTATGGATTGAGGGGTAAAATCATACATAATTGGGGGATAGGTTTGATTTATGGAGATTAGGTCTGATTTGGTAAAATTAGGTTTCATTGAGGTCGACATAGGGAAAACTTGGGGAATATGTTTAGTAGGTCATATTCTCCTAAATGTTCATCTTCTTGCTTGTCCATGTAATCTAGTACTAGAAATTACATAGGAGACATTACTTGTAGCCATGAGGAAGGAGACAAAGGCTCCTTGGGGAGATCTTCCACCATAGTAGGTAGACTAGACATTAATTCTTCCTTCTTTGTTCCCTTTTTTTTTCTTACACCCCTCCTCTCCATGACCTTTCTCCTTCTTCCTTCTCCATGTAGTCTATCTCTATATAGTACCTATGAAGATAGCCTTGTATCTATGAGGAAGGAGACAAATCCATCTCAGGTGGATCTCTTAACCAAGACAAACTGATCCATAGTTATTTGTTGATGGGGTCTAGGTCAATGACACTAGTTCTTGCAAGTAAATGCCAAAGTTAGGTGTTTATCTCTTTGTGAAATTTCCAATTGTTAAATAGATTCACATCTGTGTGAGGGGGGATGGACTTATTTTACTATTTCTTATTTTATCTTGTGTTGTTGTGATACAAATCTTGCAACTGCTTTTGTTGCCTGCTTCTACTACCATGCTCCTAGGGATGTAGGTTTTAAATATATTCACAACCCCATTGATGCTTTCTCGTAGGAACATTGACTCAACACTTTTTAACATCAATATACTTTCATATACATACCACAACCTCACAGTGGTTCTAATAATTCTTATTATTGTAATGTTGTTTTCCTTATAAATACAATTTTTATAGGACATCGGTGATATGAATAAAAACAAGAATGTACATTCCATCCTACTTGTTCATTCATAAAATAATATCTCTTTTACTTGGAGGGAACACCAAGGAGCCCAACCTTGGATGTCTAACTTCCATTCTTGCTTTCTCAAAGTTCTACTAGGTTGAGGTATTTTTTAGTACTATTATATTGCAAGTAACAACTGCATATCCTTATTTTATCAAGTAAACTTTGAAGTCCTTTTTTCTTCATGTCTTTTAGTACAAGAACTTGATGTTTATACTTCTTTATTATTTTATTTATAGCTTGATGGATAAAGCATGATCAAGGAACCTATCTTGAATTCATATTATTATTGGTGTTGTATTCAAAAGTGAGTTTATCTATTTATTCTTGGTTTTTGAATAGATTCTTCCAATTTTGTTGCACTTGATTATATATTACCTTTGAATAACATGCAATAAAAAATTATTTCTTGTTTTCATGATTAATATTTATATTAACTTGATACACCAGAGCTTGTTCTCGAGTTTAGTGTTAAAGATCTCAACTTAAATTATGAAAGCTTCACTTACATGTACTATGTCATACCACTTCCCTCTCTTTGATATTGGAAAAGCCCAAGTTCTTAAAATAAAATTGGATTACCTTATATAATCCTAGGGCTCTCATTTATTATTTTGTGAACATCTTCATAATGCATGGTCTTGGAAGCTCAATTCAATTTATTTCAAGTTAAGTATTGAAAACAAAGTTCAATTCCAATTCTTCCACTTTACAACTATATTAGTACCATTACAACTAAAAAATATTGTAACTTTCAACATTAATATGTGGAACAAAGTTTTATGGTTGAATGAGGTACAACTTAGGGTCAATGCAAGTTTGATCTTCCTCCATTGGGGCATACGAGTAAAAAGTGGGAAAGTCATTTATTATTACATTTTTTAAATAAAGGATATCAATTTAAGAAAAGGGGGACATTTTATATTGTTTTACGACACCTAGGGCCTTTTAGTCCTCTCATAAATCCAAATTCAAGATGGACTAACTTAGTTGAGATCTTGTTTTATCGGTGCAAGTCATTTCATGGTTGAATAAGGTCAAATCTAGTTCAAGTTTGTTCTTATTGCATTAAACTAGGGGTGATTGGGTAAATCATGGTTTCTTTTGCTCCATTCCTACTTACTTGGGGTTTATGCATGTTTTCTTTTTGTTCCATACATGGAATATTTGGGATAATTAGATCAAGTTTGTTCTAGTTAGGTTTGATTTAGAATAAGTTATAAGAAGTTAAGTATGATTTTGGTCAACTTAGGTTTAGCATGGGCCATGTTAGGTGTGTTTTAAATGTACATACCATTTGTCAAAGTGTAATTCCCCTTAGTATATGTTATATAGACCTTTCACATGACAAAGTCTATATGAGGTAAACCTAATAGCCTTAGTAGGAGAACCTTATCAAGTTAGTGGTAGCAGCTTCTGCTTATACCTTTCACATCACAAAGTCTATATGAGATAAACCTAATAGCCTTAGTAGGGGAACCTTATCAAGTTAGTGGTAGTAGCTTCTGCTCCTCACAGAAGTGATCCAACAACTTCTATTTGTTGGTATGTATGCCTAGAGAGCCAATCATATGATGATTGTAATGGAATAATTTGTAAATGATTTGGTTAATAATAAAGGCAAGGTTCCAATTTATTTTATTTTATTCAATTATGAGATAATGAACTAACATAATAAATGTCTAAAGAATGATATTACTCAATGACCTTTGTCTTCAAATACGTGACTTGAACAATGTGATCATATAGATGTTAAGAGTATATACATTCTTATTATGTACCTAGTCAGATGTTATTGTGGAAGGCTGATAGACAATAATAACACATACGACTAGAGAACATTGTATGTGAAAGACCCACCACGAGAGTGACACATGGATACCATTATAGTGGTAGTCATAGTTAATCCTCATAGTGTTGGTGGTGATTGTAGTTCTTAGACCTGAAGTCACTACACTCATCACATGTCGTTCGGTATACTTTGACATCATCCACCGTGAACTTGAATAAGGGTTGCCATAAAGGTGATGATTAGGTGTACTGTGACACATGGAGATGACTGTGAGTGATGTATATGGGATTTTCCCCTCCTACTGTAGTATGATACCTTGGCCACTTGATTAGAGAGATTGAGAAATGCATGGCCATGCACATGTGAGTCAATATATGATACTAGGCTTATATATATCTCATACGCTCTGCTATAGCAACAAATAGAGATAGAATGTCAAAGAGGATGACCACTCCATGCCTCGAGTTCAATCTAGATATCAGTGACAAAGGAACTATACAAACACTTCAACACCAATCACAGTTTGTAAGTTGAAGTTGTTCTCCAACTTTCCATTTACTTGGGTAGGAATGATGTGTGACTAGGCACCACACTTTGCTTGTGATGTCATAATTGGTTATGGACATTTACTTCCAACATAATATGGGACCTATAGGGTCACACATATATGATACACCTAGAAGAGGAGTTATGATCATGAATGATAATTGAATTGATTGCTAAAATGGTTAGTTATTCAATTCAAGAAAGAAATCAACTGACTGAACTCCCAACTGATCAGTTCATGTGATGAAATGACCATTTGGAATGTCAGGTTGATTGAATATTGCATTGGCTAAATTCTAGATGAACCAGGCATGAAATGACCGGTTCACTGAGTGAACCAATTGGATCATGGTCGTGAGACGACCAATTCAAGAGATGAATCACCTGGTTCCCAAGAGCAATTCGATTGCATCAAGGAGTAGTGATGATGTCATGTCATACATTAATTGGATTAGAATTGTCAATGCAATTGTGATTCAGAAATATGATGAAATGACTAGTTCATTGGGTGAACCGATTGGTTTACATGCCAATCAATTGGTTCACTACTGAACTGATTGTTTCACCTATTACATGTTGTGAAAATTCATGAAATTCTGATTCCTTTCACTCCCATACATATTGGGAACCCTGATCCTAATCCCTCCTATAAATATAGGGGTATTGGGGACTTCCCAGAGACACAACTCAATTGCCTCTGATAATTATTCTCCTCTCATGTTGTGGTAACCAATAGAGAGTACGAGAAAGTATTACCCAATAAAGGGATGGATAGCAAGGGAGAACAATGGTGGGAGAGAAAGTTGGTGACTATTACACCAATGGGTGGGACAAATCCTTCCTATCTGTTCTAGTAGGAAGATAGGAGTTCTAGGCGGTCCATGTGGACTTTCATAGAGGCATGAAGGCCATTGCGTACCACTAGGAGGACAATGTCAGCATGCTGTCCTTAGTGTAGACCAGGAGCCACCGTAGACACCGTCCAAGTGCAACTATAAAATAGTTGTACGAAGAGGAGGTTGTTGCTGGACTTGCTCCAGGACCAGGTATATCCTTGAAACCATCCTTTCCAATATATAGTTATTGACACGATCTAATGGTTTAATGGGGAACATGGTTCTATAAGTTTTATTTACATTGCCTACCTGATGTCATATTTCCCTACAGTGGTATTAGAGCTATGTCAATTTACTATATTTTAAAATTATTGATATGATCAGATTCTTAGTTTTTATCATTTATTTATTGTATACGCTGCAAAACATTAATGCTTGATAAAATACCACACATTATCACACACACACACACACACACACACACACACACACACACACACACACACACACACATATATATATATATATATATATATATATATATATATATATATATATATAAATGCAATTTACAAGTGTCGCCCTAAGAGCGAGTATTGATGGTGGATGTGTAGCGTGTTTGTGGCCAATAACCCTAATTATATGTGCATGATTGTGTGGTTTTTTATTTCATGTTCTATCTCGGTTTGCATACTAACCCTCTATCTTATCTTCTAAATGTAAAAGTATCATTCTCTCCCACCATTTTTTCCCTCAAATGTAACTGGAGTTTTCTCTATAATCATGTAATAGTATGATAGTTTACTTTCTTATTACAATGAAGAAGATGAGCTAAGAATATGGAGGATTAAGGAGGACGGATCGACTAGAGGACCCAGAAGGTGGTGGACTAGAGTCTAGACAACCGAGGAGACCACCAACCAACCAGTCAGGAGGTGAGGCGATTGGTTCAAGGGTTGAACCAATCAACCCAAATTGGCAAACACAAATCTTCTTCAACAACAGGTTTCTTCATGAGATGTAGACCCTAGTTTGTAGTAATTCAATCTAGCTCCAAGGAATTACATTAGAATGGCCATAACCATCGCTTTTTGTTCATTGCATGTTTTCTGTGTGGGATATAGCATATATATGATACATATTGTATATGTGGTGACTGGATAAAGTATATGTATATATAAATACAAACTCCCTCAAATAATATATTAAGTCCTAGATGCTTTCCATAAGAAACACACATAAAAATCTTGATTGACTAAGCGTGGGCACCCCAAGGGTGGTGTGCTATTTATGTCGTGGAAGTGTGATGATAATAATGTGGGTCTGCCAATCGAGGTGCATTATTATCATGTTGGATTTTGGGTCAGGCATAACTGTGTGTCCTTAATGAGATTAAGCACCCGAGGCATGTAATGACTATGGCAAGGAATTTCCCATATCATCTATCCAACAATTGCATATGATGCAATTGGCAAAAGTTACCTACCTTAATAATTGACTATAGATACTAGTATTGGCTGAGTAATAGTTGAATTATTTTTTATCTTGGCTCACTAGAAGGTTGTACAATGCAATATTCCAAAATGATATATGAGGGATATTATTTTGAATAAAATAGTGGGAGTGATAATTAATTATACAACTAATTATATATCATCAAAGTTTTTTCAAATCAAATTGAATGGGTTTTGAAGAAAATGCAATTTTCTCTTATAGAATCAAATGACAATCAAATCATTATTGCGATCGATACTTAGGAGGGACAAACTTGACAAGATAAATTTCCATAACTAGTTTTGGACTTTGAGAAGGGTTCTTAATGATGAGCAAAATCTCTATGTCCTAGATAAACCAATGCCAGAATTACCTTATCCTGATGCACCTAGGGCTAAAGTGAATGCTTACAGGAAGCATGCCAATGATGCCCTAGACATAAAGTACCTTATGCTAAGCTGCATGAACCATGATTTTAATGATAAATTCAAGGACATGGGGATTCTTGAGATGGTAGCACATCTCAGGAACGTGAACCATAACCTCACAAAGCAACAAAGGTAAAATTTTATTGAGGCACTCTTTGAGTGTAAGATGACAGAGTGTGACTCAATAGAGACCCATGTGCTCAATATGGTTGATATTTTTCCATGAATATGATTCTAAAATCATTACTTGAATCATATATCCACTTTATTGAGTGTTACCGCTTGAATGAAATGGACAGAATTGTGTCAGATTTTCTTGTCATGCTCATAAATTTTGAAGCAAGAAAGAAGAAGGACAAATCCGTGATGGTGATTAGCAGAGTCGAGTCCAAGGATCAAAGCAAGGTCATTAAGAGTTATGAGGCTAAGCCTAAATCCAGATCATCAACACTCAAGATGAGGAGAAAGAAAAGTAAAACATGAATCTAACCTTTGTACTTGAAGGCTTTTAGGAGGAATAAGATGGGGTGGTGATCTCCACTTTAGGTACAAACATTAGTGAGATAAACTTATCTACTTCTTCATCTTGGGTACTAGATATCGTATGTGGATCTCACATATGCTCAAATATGTCATATTTGAAAAGAAGTAGGCCTTTGAGAAAGGGTGAGGTTAAACAATGAGCTGCAAATGGAGCAAGAGTTGCTTCCATTGCAGTTGAAACCTATAGTTTATCTCTACCCAAAGGGCCTGTAATAGAGTGAATGGACTACTATTTTATACCTACCATAAATAGAAATATCATTTCTGTATCTTGTATGGACAAGGATGCATATGAATTTCATATTAAGAATGGCCAATGTTCTATTTAAAAAGATGGGATCTTTTATATTAATGCCCAAATCTCTTATCATCTTTATTTGTTGTATTTAAAGATAGATGTTTCTAAGTTAAATACCAAAAGACTAAAACTCAACAACTCAAATAAAACATATCTTTGGCATTGTCATCTAGGGAACATAAATAAGAATTGCATATCTAGACTTTATTAAGATGGTTATATGGACTCTTTTTATTTTGAATCAATAGAGACATGTGAATCTTGTTTATTAGGAAAGATGACCAATACTCTTTTCAATGGTAACAATGAGAGGGCCAGTGATCTATTTAGACTCATACATGCTGATGTATGTAGGCCTTTTAGAACAACTGCTAGAGGCGGGTATCAGTACTTCATTACCTTTACTAATGGTTTGAGTAGATACAATTATTTTACCTGATGACACATAAGTCAGAAACTCTTGAAAAGTTAAAGGATTTTATGAATGAAGTACATAAACAACTTGGCAAAATTATTAAGGAACTTCATTTCGATCAAGGTTTACAATACTTAAGCTAAGAATTTGAGGACCTTCTGCGAGCATGTGGTATCGTATCACAATGAACTCCACCTAGAACACCACAACATAATGGTGTACTAGAAAGAAGGAATAACACATTGTTGGATATGGTGTGATCCATGATGAGTTTAGCTGAACTTCTGACTACCTGTTGAGGTTATGCTCTTGAAATTTCCACGTTTACACTAAATCGAATAACATCTAAATAAGTTTAGAAGACACCATATGAGATATGGTACGGGAAGCAACCTAATATCTATTTTATGAGGATTTGAGGATGTGAATCTTATGTAAGGAAAATGTTTCCTAAAAATCTTGGTTCTAAATCTGATAAATGTTATTTTGTTGGATATCCTAAGGAGACTAAAAGATATTACTTTTATTCCCTATTTGACAACAAAGTGTTTGTTTCCTGAGATGTTGCATTCCTAGAAAAGGAATTTATTTTTAAAGGAATAAATGGGAGGAAAGTGGAACTCGAAGAAGTTTGAGACCAACAAGAAAACATTGAACCAATAGATGCACAAGAGGAACAAAAAGAGTCACAAAATGTTGTGGAATCTCAAATTCCTCATGTAACACATGGACCTTGTAGATCTAGTAGGTCACGCCCTGAACTTGAAAGATTTGGATATCTTGTGACTCAAGAGGCGGCGACTTGATCATATATGATGAGCCAACAACTTATCTAGAATCTACCAAGGGACCAAAGTCTAAGAAATGGCTTGAGGCTAGGAGATCTGAGATGTAATCCATGTATGTCAACAAGGTATGGACCTTGGTGGATCCACGTTAAGGGGTAAAACCCATAGGGTGCAAGTGGGTCTTCAAGAAGAAGACTGACATGGATGGTAAAGTACAAAACTATTAGGAAAGATTCATTGCAAAGGATTTTAGACAAGTTTAAGGTGTTGACTATGAGAAACCTTTTCTCCAGTAGACATGGTTAAGTCCATCATGATCATGCTTGCTATTGCAGCTTATAATGACTATGAGATTTGGTAGATGGATGTTAAAACCTCATTCCTTAATGGGAATCTACTCTAGGATGTGTATATGACACAACCTGAGGGTTTTATAAATACAAAGGATGCAAATAAATTTTATAAGCTACAAAGGTCAATATATGGAGTGAAGCAAGCATCTCAGATTTGGAATCTTCATTTTGACAAGACATTCAAAGAGTTTGGTTTTACTCATAATGAAGATGAACCTTGTGTGTACAACAAGGTTAGTGGGAGAATGATTGTATTCCTCATATTGTAAGTGGATGACATACTATTGATGGGGAATGACATCCCTACTTTATAAAAGCTAAAGACATGTCTAGGAAATACATTTTCCATGAAAGACTTGGGAGAAACATCCTACATCTTGGGGATCAAGATCTATAGAAATAGATCTAAAAGATTTCTTGGACAGAATTAGAGCACATACATTGATAGAGTGTTGAAAAGGTTCAACATGGAGAACTCAAAGAGAGGAAACATGTCCATGTGTCATGGAGTTACCATCTCTAAAGATCAATGTCTCAGTTCTTGTGAAGAAAGAGAATGCATGAGTAAGATTCCATATGTATCTACAATTGGATCTATCATGTATGCAATGTTGTGTACCCATCCCAATGTCTCATATGCCTTGAGCATGATGAGTAGATATCAATTAGATCCATGTGATTCTCACTGGACATTCATGAAGAACATCCTTAAGTACTTGAGAAGAACTAAGGATCAATTCCTCATCTATGACGGAGAGGAAGAGTTGGGGGTAAAGGTTTACACCGATGCAAGCTTCCAAAATGACAAAGATGATTATAGATTGCAATCTTAATTTGTGTTTTTCCTCAATAATGGAGTTGTAAGTTGGAAGAGTTCCAAACAAGTGATTGTTGCCAATTCTACAACAAAGGCAGAGCATATTATTGCATTCAATGCAGCAAAGGGGGATGTTTGGATCAAGAATTTCATCTCTGAACTTGGTGTGGTTCCAAACATCAGTGCCACAATTGATCTATACTTTGACAACAATGGATCTATCGCACAAGCTAAGGAACCCATATCGCATCAACGTTCCAAGCATATACAAAGGTGTTTCCATCTCATACAAGAGATTGTACAATGACGAGATGTGAAGATTTGTAGAGTACCAATCGAGAATAGTGTTGCTGACCCCTTGAAAAAAGCACTTTCATAGAAGAGGCATGATGGTCATGTTAGATCACTTGGAATGAGATTCATGGGTGATTGACTCTAAGTGCAAGTGGGAGTCTGTTGGTATGCATGCTAGAGAGACAATCATATGATGATTGTAATGGCATTATAAATGATTTGATTAATAATAAAGACAAACTTCCTATTTATTCTATTTTACTCAATTGTGAGATAATGAAGTAACATAATAAATGTCTAAAGAACAATATTACTCAATGATGTATGACTTCAAGTACATGACTTGAGCAATGAGATTGTATGGATGTTAAGAGTACATACATTTTTATTATGTCTCTAGTCAGATGTTATTGTGGAAGACTGATAGATATCAATAACACATAAAACTAGAGTGTGTATTGGTTGATGACATAATCTCATCATTCATTGTATTTAATATCAAACCAAACACATAAATACTTGTTAGAGAACAATGTATCAGATAGACCCACCATGAGAGTGACACATAGAAATCATTACAATGGTAGTCATATTTAGTTCTCATAGTATTGGTGGTGATTGTAGTTCTTACACCTGAAGTCACTACACTCATCACGTATCGTTCATGATACTTTGACATCATCCACGTGATCCAGAATAAGAGTTGTCATAAAGGTGATGATTGGGTGTACTGTGACACATGGGGATGACTGTGAGTAATGTAGATGGGATTTTCCCTTCTATTGGAGTATTATATCCTTACTAGATAATAAGAAAGAATGTGAAGTGCATGACCATCCACATGTGAGTCAATATGTGATATTGAGCATACATATATCTCATACAGTGTGTTATAACAAGTAAAAGATATTGAATGTTGAAGAGGATGATTGCTCCATGCCTTGAGTTCAATCTGGATATCAGTAACAAAGGAACTATGCAAACACTACAACACCAATCACATATTCTACATTGAAGTTGTTCTCCAACTTTCCATTTACTTGGGTAAGAATGATGTGTGACTAGGTGCCGCTCTTTGCTTATTACGTCATAATTGGTTATGTACATTCACTACCAACGTAATATGGGACCTATAGGATCACACACATAGAATACACCTAGAAGAGGAGTTATGATCATGTATGATAATTAAATTGATTGCTAAAATATTTAGGTATTCCATTTAAGTAAGAAATTGACAGACTGGACTCCCAACCAATCCGTTTATGTGATGAAATGATTGGTTAGAATGTCAGGTTGATTGGATATTGCATTGTCTGAATTCTGGATGAGGCAAGCACAAACTGATTGGTTCACTGTGTGAACCGATCTGCTAATGGTCATGATACGACCAGTTCAAGAGATGAACTACCCGATTCATAAGAGAAATTTGATTGCATCAAGGATTAGTGTTGATGTCATGTCATGCATCAATTGGATTAGAATTGCCAATACAATTATGATCGGAAAAAATGATCAAACGACTGGTTCACTAAGTGAACCGATCAATGAACATACCAACCGATGGGTTAATTGGTGAACAAATCATTTCTCCTATCGCAGGTTGTGAAAATTTATGATATTCTTGTTCCTTCCACTCCCACATAGACTGGGAACCCTGACCCTAACCCCCAATTGAAATTAGAGAGGTACTGGGGGCTTCCCAGAGACACAACTCAATTGTGTCTGACAATTGTTGTCCTCTCTAGTTGTGGTAACCAATAGAGAGTTTGAGCAAGTCCTACCCGATAAAGGGAGGGGTAGCAAGGGAGAAAAATTGTGGGAGAGCAAGTTGGTGACTAGTACACCAATGGGAGGACAATTCCTTCCTATCTATTCTAGTAGGATGATAGGAGTTCTAGGTATTCAGTGTGGACTTCCATAGAGGCATGGAGACTGTTGCCTTCCTCTAGGAGGACAATGTTAGCCAGGTATCTGAGGTAAAGACTAGGAGCCACCACATACATTGTCTGAATGCAACTAGAAGACAGTTTCACAACTCAACAACGAGGAGATTGTCGATGAACTTACTGCAGGACCAAGTATATATGTGAAACCATCCCTTCCATTATATAGTTATTGATGTGATCTGCTGGTTGAATGGGGAATATGGTTGTAAAATTTTTGTTTCTGCTGCCTACATGATGCCATATTTTCCTACACTATTTATAAAGACAATGGAGATTGTCGTTGGTAACTTTAGTGTAGTAGTGGTGATCAATGGTGTTTCTCTTTTTTGTAGTGCCAGTAGTTACTACTATTTACTTTCTCCCCAGTGACAACAATGGTTATGGCTTTCGTGTCGTATGGTTCTCACAACAATGCCAAGAAGGAATGAAAGGGAAGATGTCAGTAGCTCTTTACAGTGACTATTAATCTATAGGATTTTCTCTAGATACAACGATCGATATAGTCTTGATTATAACATTCATTTCCGCACCATTTCTTACTCTATCCATACGATCCAATCAATGTTATGAATAATGGACATAACTACAACCTTTTGCAAAAAAGTAGTGTTGTTGACATTGACAACTCTAATCTCCAGTCAGCAATGACCATTAGGTCACCAACACACCAAAAACTATGCTTTGTATTAGTCTCTAGATCCACCAAATGAGAATTGATTTATGAGAACATAACCTTTTTTCTAGCTTCCACCAAACCAAATAAGCACGTGTAAGCAACACCTCCTCAAACTTCATAGTTGATTTTGGTATCAAAACTCCACCTAAAGATTTCTCCTACTACTCCTCAAGCAACATGAACAACCTATGTCTCTGTATTGCTACCTTATATGGATCTTGCATTGTCATAAAGGCTATGCACATTGCACACCCTCATGGTATGATGCACACATTCAGGTAGGTACATACAAAGCATGGTTGAAGGAATGGATATGACAAGTGAGTAGGAAGTATTAATGGAGATGGGTGCTAAGAAATAATGGGGTGATCCAAAAAGAGGATGAGGAGATGTAGGATGAAATTTATGTCTTTCAAACATGTTCTTTTCTAGAATTTAATTAGACGTGTGATTTATTTTTATTATATGACTAATTTGGAGCTTTTCATATGTGATTTAGGGATGATATGGTGGATAACATCTGCACTGCTGTACTTTTTTCAAATCTAGAGCTTTGAATATGTTGTTCCAAGCATATTCTTGAATACAAACTGGTCGTCAATGTGATAAAAGTCACACAGTCTTTAAAGCTAAAGAGTGTCCTCTCATGGAGTTATAGTTTCCATGACCATAAATTTCATGGATTATGTAGACTATACACGAGACATCAAATGTGGATATCTTTCAAAGATAAAGATTGCACACTGTAACTGATTGGCCATATATGAAGTTGATTAGAATTCCTTGTAAAGAATGTATATTGTTATGAATTATTGGATTGACTAGTATAGCTTTTGTATAAGTTTATAGTCTGAAATGTTACGTTTGCATTTAGTATTAAGAGAAAAGTTGTACTAATTATGTGAACTACACATAAATATGGATCATATGGTAAATTATAATATTTCACTTAGATTTTTTATAGTATGTGTGACTGAGGTTGAATTACATAGAACATTCGAACAGAAAAGATTGGTCTCATTGGCCATATTAATTTGGTGTATAGTTGCTTGTTAGCTACAAGTTTGGACATAGTTGAAGGCTAATTTTAAACATTTATTTTGAAGTTAAATTAGCTACAATTTTCTTGTTCACTACATGCTTTTTTGTAGCAAAAAAATGTCTGCAAAGGCAATGGCTACCAATAATTTTCTGCAAATTTTTAGTTTACTAGAAACTTTCTTGTAGATCATTTTGAAGTGGCTGCGAGCTTGAAAGTATCCCACTCACAGTCTTTCTTTAGTGCATGACTTCTATTTGATTGGCTTGTGGTAATGTTAAACATAAAATACGAAAATCAAATGTAGTCTCATAAATTAAAATGATTGTTTATTTATCATAGATGTAATATGATGCATATTGTTAGATGTTAAGATCATATTGAGTGGGACCTAACAAGAGTCCACAAAGCATGCCCTTATGTCGAGCTAAATATACATGTTTTCATTCAAATTCATGTAGTTTCCTCTGTTTTCTATTTGACGTATTGGGCCTTAATGTGAGAATATTCGGGACAGTTTAGAAAGAAAAGAATAGTGTTTTATTCACACTACTTGGGATGCCTTGAACATGAGACCTTTCGGTAACAACTCAATGACCTCACCATTTGAGTGTTCCATCTTAGACATAGTATTTGCTACGTCGAATTTTAACAACCCGTACAGAATTGAATCAGCAGCGTGAATAGGTCTCTCGAAAAAAGAAAAAAAAAGAAAAAAAAAGAAAAAAAAAGGTCTCTCGAACACGTGGCATTAAAATGGAGGGCTATAGGACAGTATAAAGATTTACAATCATTAAGAAAACCAGATAGAGGAATCAAAACATGTGACCAAAAGTGATTTTCTATTATGCCTGGGAGTTGTGACACGAAACTATACCAACCCTTGCGTCCCGGATATATATATTTTGTCATTTAGGTGTTATGTACATGTAAAAAAAAAAAATTGATGGCGTTGCATATGGTAACATACGCCAAAGATTCCATTCCGCAGCAAAACAGCGAGAAGAAAACAAATAAAATATCTGTAGTTCTGGCTGGGAAGTCAAGTACTGGACCCTAATTGTACTTTCCCATGTCCGGGATATTCTAAGAAACTTGTTCTCCGAATGTATACGAATCACAAATTTGTCATAAATTTGGAGTTCTAGACTTTAATGCTCAAATTACAAAGAGCTAATCCGAAGTTAAGCGTGACTAAGCGAAAAAGTATGCTTTCTTCATAGGCCAAATTTTGGGACGCCTATCTTATAGGAGACCTACTATAGAAAAATGATAGGAGACCAATCATATTTTTTTGTAGTATTAAAAAATTCATTTTAATGCTGAAAAAACAATTTCTCTCTCCATTAAGGGCACGTTTGGTTAGCAGGATTTACTGAAATCTTGTATTCTGTCCATCTTGTATTATTAAAATGTTACATTCCCAAAATCCCGCAAAGTAAAATTTTATGTTTGGTTTGCTGGATTTTGTAAGTGTGGGATTTATTTTTTTTCGTGTCTACCATCTTGCCCATGATGGATTTTGGCATCCGGGAGAATTTTGATGGAGACCAAAATGTGGGATTCCTATTATATCTGAAAATCCCGGGATTAGGCTCATTTCTCCAATCCTGCAAACTAAACATAAAATTTCCTGAACTGGAGTCCAAAATACAATCCAATACGGCAAAATCCAGACAACCAAACATGCCCTAAGGGTTAGGTTTTTAGTGTTTTCATTGGTTTTCCTATATAACAAGTATAGAAGGCCTCCTATACTGCCAGTTTTGCAAATTAAGTTTGCGTTATTAGATCTTCGGCTAGTCAGCTTCTGGGTCTCAATACCATTGCTGCCCCTGTAACCACCCACTAACCACCCACTGCCAAGGGGCCAAGAGCACACAGTAGAGTTCCTATTGCAGGTTCGTATAGTCATTAACAGCTTGCGTTCCTTTGACGATAGCATCACATATAGTTGGTTACCTCAATTTCAAACACAAATGTAGTCATCATTAATTACGTTTTCGAGAAGATATAGATTAAGAATCATACGTGCAATCGAGTCGTTGTCATTACAGGAAATTGCTACCTGCTCCATCGCGGAATTAATTGCTGTGCCATCACATCACGCGATGTTGATGCTTTAAGCCCAAAGTTTGGGACAGAAGTTTGTAAATGCATCATTCTTATACAGCAGCAGCTGTAATATATGGACAAAGTGATTTCTATAAATACTGCATTATTCAGATTTTACAACTAAAAATAGTATTTGCAAAACACGTCAGAATCAGCTGGCTTCGTGATTACCACGTTTTCGTCGCCTCCGGGCTCACCCGACGAGCTCGTGAATTGAAAAAAGCTGCACAGCTGCAGTTATGTATGGGACTGAAATATGACCGGCTCTAGATTTACGTATAAATTTACGTATTGATTACTGGTATTTTGAAAGCCGGAACACAAACGGCTCCTAATACTCGTACAAATGGGCACGGATTTGCTGGTCCTGCCCGCTACAGGGAGAACGCTGCTCCTTGTTTGCGCAGGCGCCGCGTGCCGGAACGTCTGTCCTTACTACCGGCTGTGGAAATGATCGTTTCCGAATCAAACGGCAGTCTGGTTATTTTACAAACAAGTCCAATATTTATAACATGTCTCCTTTTATTAAATATCACCGTCAGCCTTAGCTTTGGTTCCGCTTCCTAAATCTTTACCTAACTTCTTTGTTTGCGGTAGTTTGCCGCCACCGTGATATAAATAAGTCCAAGCAATTAATTAATCGATTCTAAACAGATATCGATTGGATGCTATGGACGATGTATTTAATGCGGTGTACGAAATTATGAAGTGTATAAGTAGATTATTATATTATAAATAGGGATGCATTTCAGAATAATATACTAGTGGTAGTATGAATTGTTCGACACTGGCTAGACACTTAAGTTTAAATAGCATGGCAACCGACCTCAGAAATGAGTTACCCTCCGCATAAACAGGTCAACTATACAATTTAAATAGATATTCGTGAATGTTGGACCAGGATTTATTCTGTCAATTCTAAATAGGGGTCCCAACTATCAAAATGATTGATTAATTTTATAGTCAACAAAATTGATCCAGATGTGGTTAAAAATATTTATTTGGATCGTCACTTTAAAGTTGGGAATAATACATTAGTGGTAGCACGGATTGCTCGACACCAACTAGACACCTGGGTTCAAATAGCATAACAGGCGCCCTTAGAAATGAGACATCCATTGTATAAGCCGCGAACTATATAATTTAAATGGATATTAAGACTTGACGGTTTGTATCGATCCAATATTTACCCTGCCAATTCTAAATAGGGGTTCCAATCATCAAAATGATTGACCAATTTTACGGCCACCAAAGTTGACCCATATTTGGGTCACTCTCTTAATCGTGCTTACTTTGGATTATCACCTTTACACTCGTATCTAATTTAAACTACTCAACACGACAAAATAAATCTACAAAATTTATAAAAATCGTAAATGTGTGGTACATATATGAATTTGTAAGAAAATAATTAAAATTTAAATGACAACTTTTTTTACCCATCACATCTTTTATATGTTTCAAGAATTTTTTTTTCTTATTAATTTTATTTGGAAAACTCTTACACAATTTTGTGCTATATTTTGTAGTGATTCATATTGTTAACGTAGATTTTCACCAAAAAATACAATGAACATGAACAATAGAAATTTATCAAAGACAAACTAACCATGGTAGGAAATGTGAAACTATTAGACAATAGATAATAAATCCAATATTCTTATACTTCCAAGATTAATCAATAATCCAGTAAAAATTATTGTCGATACAAATGAAAAATAGCTTAGTATAGTAAGTTTAGTGAGACTGAGCAAAAAATCGCTCTTTTCCTCACATAAGAGTTGCAACAAAATAATTTTCTTCAAAGAGCACCTTCTTTCTTATGTGAATGTTCTAGATATATCCAAAGTGATGATTGTTGTACCTATAACAAAGAAAATATTTTGAAACATCAGACACATTAAATCAAGGAGGACAATGGGATAGGTGAAAAGATAGCAACTACATCATTTTGATAAATGTGTGATTACTTGTTGCTGATCTTCATTGGATATATTTGGACATATCAACTCATGTCTTGAAGTAGAAGGCATGGTTTTCTCAACTCCCTGAAAGTTAATATATTACACTATAAACTATAAATAATAAATGATGTATAAATTTTCCTCTCACCATTAGTAATTGTAACATGCTCCCATTATGAGAATTATATTGTTCACAATTTGATAAATATCCATGCATACTTTGAGTCACCTGTAATTAAGTGAAAAAAATACAAAAAATTAAATATACCATGCTCTGATCTTTCCGTTGAAAAATATTTTTTGTGATTGTCTTGATTATTGTTCATTCAATACGTAGCATAAATAATCAATGTAAAGAAGGAGAAGAAATATACATGTGTTGTTGTCGTGTGAACGTCGATTGCTTTACTTCTAAGTTCTTTATTCATCTCAATATTTGTATCAATTGTCTGGTCCTTCAAAAGTTAAAAAATAATGTTTACATTATATAAAGAATGTAAAAAACACATGTTGATAAAAAGTTGAAAATATACCTTTGAAGTAACTCTTTTCCTTTTACCCTTTTCAAGGAAACTCCTTTTCCGTTTCCTACTTCCTTGTTCGTTATTCCTTCTTTTGAGTTCAACATTTCTTGGATTTGGTTCCTCGTCAAGGATACATTGAATCAGTTGCTTTCCTTTAGATTTCATATTTTCTTTAAATCTTCTTACATCTTCCAATGCCTTCTCTACATATTTCAAACTTATATCAAATGTTTCATCGAACTCTGCTGCTTCCTCACTTAGTTTGATGTATGCTTGGCATAACACATTATTGTGTTTCACAAGTGCAACCTTTGGATCAACATCCATGACAATACCACGCCAATCTAATGGATTACTAGATTTGGCATTTCTAGTCCATCTTTTAAGAATATATTTGGAGGGAATTTCTACAATTTCAAGTTGATGGAAGACTCGAAATACATGTCGACACAAAATTCCAGCATACTCAAATTTTTTACAACTACAATCAACTATGTGATTTACAACATCTATGTTGACTACATGTTTGCGATCCTTCCCCATCATTGTCACTGTAAAAAATTTAGTTGGTCCATCATCAACCATTTGTGATGTATAATTCACAAAATTGACATATTCTTCTTGAACTTTTTTAAAGATTTCTAGTGTGTACGCACTAACCATCTGTTTTGAAATATTAGAAGGAAGAAACACTTGTGGGAGAGAATTTTTCATTTGAAAACAAGCTTCCAGTTCTCTATATCTCCTCTTTCTCAAAACACGATCAAATGTTGAAAAAACTCCAACAAATTGTAATGAGGTAGTAGGTAGTGTTTTAGTTTAGAGTTTAATGATTCATTTCTTTGTGTTGATTTCATGTCAGCTGTAAAATAATTTCTACAATAGACCATTGCCCACCTGTCTTTATCATCAAAGATTTTTTGTAGCCATTTATTTTCTTGAAGGTTATACTTTTGCAACATTTCATCCCAAGCTCTTAAAAACTCCTCTTCATCTTCGTAATCATACACACATCTACTGAAGTCATGACCAAATGACTGCTTTTCGTTAACCAAAAGTATCAAAGGCAGAGCATATTGTTGCATTCAATGCAGCAAAGGGGGATGTTTGGATCAAGAATTTCATCTCTGAACTTGGTGTGGTTCCAAACATCAGTGCCACAATTGATCTATACTTTGACAACAATGGATCTATCACACAAGCTAAGGAACCTCATGCATACCAACAGACTCCCACTTGCACTTAGAGTCAATCACCCATGAATCTCATTCCAAGTGATCTAACATGACCATCATGCCTCTTCTAAGTGTAAGTATATTATTTTACACTACCACATCAAAAACTGAGAACACCAATCAACTATCGATGTCATTACCAAATGATTTACTAATCTAATGGTTTTAACTAAACCGTGCCCAATGTAAACAAACTATCGATGTCATTAAGAAACACATATAATGCTTATTATATTTTTTCAAGAGTTATTAGCATAAATTCATAAAACAATTAGATTAGTAAATCATACAAACCAATACAAAACTATATATAATTGGTAAAATAAACTTCATGAGTGATGGACTAGTAATTTAATAGGTCAGATTAGGTGTATTAAACTTTAGTATTTTGTAATTTTGTTTGAATATGTGTTTGAATCAAATTGAGCACTGAGATGTTTCAAAGCATTTTGATAGACATGCCAAACACAAAGTCGATGGTGGCATCGTGGTAGAACTTCTTTGATGGCAGACTCCATTGCTTTATCTTGATCAGTTAAAATTGTTTGTGGTTCCTTACCACCCATTGCTTGTAAAAATGTCTTGAACAACCATGTAAAGCTAGAAATAGTTTCATCATATAACAATGCTGAACCAAAAATTATAGTTTGTCTATGATGATTCACACCAACAAATAGACCAAATGGCCTACATTCTACATTTGTTCGATATGTTGTATCAAAGCCAACTGCATCACCAAAACTGAAATAATCACTTATGGATCTAGCATCTGCCCAGAAAATATTACTAATTTTATTTTCTTCATCATATTTCATCTCACAAAAGAAACTGGGATTTTCAGCCTTCTAATTTTTCAAATACTCGACTATAGCAACTGCATCCCCCCTTTCAATATTCTTTTTGTGTTTGTTACTTTGATAGTTCTTATAGTCTTTTTCAAGAAAACCAAGTTTTTCAACACCACCAGCTTGTCTACCCATGTATTCCATCATTTGTCCAACACGAATTCCAGAAAGGACACCAATATCGGCTTGTGCAGCTTGAGCATTAGAAAGTTTTCTGTGAGACCTATGCATGTGGCGTTCAGGGGTAGAAGCAAGAACGTGGTTGTGATTAAGTTCAATTTTGACGACTTTCCACTTTCCATCTTGAAGGTGAATATCTATAAAAGCATTACACCCTGTCCTTGTTTCTTGTCTACGCTTCTTTACGGCAACTCGACGATGGTCAAAAGCCTTAAATCCCTCTTTAGAGCAACACAATCTTCTATAAATTATGTCATTTTTAACATTTCTGTGACATTTACTTTTACGGATACTGAACCCAACTGTACGAGCATATCGGTTATAGAATTCACATGCAAATGATTCTGACTCAAATTCCATGTCTAGTTCAGGAACACCAAAATCTAATATGCGCCTTGCCGATTTAGGTGTTGTGTTAGACTGGTTGTTCATATGATTGATTGATAAATCCTCCTCATTTTTAGTGCTCACCGATCTAAAGATAAAAAATAAATTAATTTTGTATCATAATATATTGTGCAAGATTACCTTGGTAGTTACACATACCTTGTATCTGTGCTGGTTGATAATATTGTATCACCTTCGGGTATTTGTTCCTCCATGTGAATCAGATTTCTAAAGTTTGCGTCAACTTGGCGGCCTCGCGTCGAGGATATTAACTTGGAGATAATACCAGGAAGATGTTGCGAGGAACTGTAGACAAGAGGCAAATAAAGTTGAAGTGGTGCCAAGAGCAGCCTTCTGTAACTCGATGGACACGACTGAAAGCCTCAGTTCCTGGATGCGTAGCAAGGTATCACAATGTATAGAAGGAAATCGCCGATGAATATCACGGTGGCGGCAAACTACCGCAAACAAAGAAGTTAGGTAAAGATTTAGGAAGCGGAACCAAAGCTAAGACTGGACGGTGATATTTAATAAAAGGAGACATATTATAAATATTGGACTTGTTTGTAAAATAACCAGACTGCCGTTTGATACGGAAAGGATCATTTCCACAGCCGGTAGGATGGACAGACGCTCTGGCTACCAATGCACACGCCCGCGCAATCAAGGAGCAGCGTGCTCCCTGTAGCGGGCAGGACCAGCAAATCCGCGCCCCGTACAAATGAGGGCTCTCCGGCCGTCTCATCTTTCCTGGCACAATGCTTTCGCGATAAGGTAGAGACAACCATGACCAAGCCTTCAACAATGACCATCCTCTTTTCTCTCACGATCATGTTCGCCCTAACCTCTCCGATTATGGCTGCTGATCCGGACATGCTGCAGGATGTATGCGTTGCGGACCTCAACTCACGTAAGCATCGTAATTTTTCAGTATTCAACACTTCAACTGTCAATTTATTTCTATAGCATACAACCGCGCGGAGTTCATGTCGTGATTATGGGTTTTAATCCCGCAGCCTTTAAGGTCAACGGCTACCCTTGCAAGAATTCATCAAAGATCGACCCGGCGGACTTCTCTATCAACCTTCAAGCGACCGCCCCGCCACCGAACTCAGCCATGTACGGATTCGCCGTCAGCGTGGCCGATGTAAAGAGTCTCCCAGGCCTCAACACCCTGGGTATCTCCATGGTCCATGTCGTCATCGCTCCTGGAGGACTCGTCCCGCCTCACACGCACAACCAGGCCAGCGAGATGATATACCTGCTCGACGGCGAGATAGAAGCTGCCTTCATCACCACCTCCAACCAGCTCATCACGAAGACCTTAAAGAAAGGGGACGTGTTCGTGTTCCCACGCGGCCTCATCCACTACCAGTGGAATAAAGGGAAAGTGCCGGCGTCAGGTGTCGTCGCTTTCAACAGCCAATTCCCGGGCTTGCAGGTGGTCGCTCCGGCGCTCTTTGCAGCTACGCCGCCTGTGCCAGATGACGTGCTTGTCACAGCTTTTCAGGTGGGGAAGGAGGAGGTGGAAAAGGTAAAGAAGGGGCTAGCTCCCAAGAAGTAATGAAGAGTGTCGGTGTCAACTTTGACTTTGATTGGAAGGGATTTGTTCCAAATAAATGGCGACGTTATTGCTAGGTCGGCATGCGTACGTGTCCGTTTGTGACCTTGTTCATTTGTCTTTATCTGAATTCTATAGATGTTTTATATCTCGAATAAGATTCAAACTTTGTTAGTTATTGGTGCCGTGGCGGAGTTACTGGCCAATTTTCAATTCCATCAAGATTGTACGCGGCATGAAATTTCTAGAGTTTGTTTTCCAAAACCCCCCTCAGTTTTCACAGAATACCCCCTCTCGTTTCAGTAATTCCAGCCAACCCCCTCTCTCTTTACCCAAATTCCCATTTACCCCCTCTTCTATTCACTCTGTTACGTGCCATGACTTCTTTCACTTTCTATTAAATGACATCAATGATGGAATAAAAATATTTTAACGATGTTTTGGTGTGTGTTTTAATTTTGAATTTCATCGGGTTAAGTAAATTTTAGTCATAAAATATCATTCTAGTCATAAAATCAGACTAGAGACGTCAAGTTCATTCCCAAACCGTTTTAAGATTGATCTGTCCCATTTCATAAATTTTGGAAGTTCAGTCTTCAGTTCGGTCCGATCTAAAATCACTCAGAATGTGACCCGGATTGATATCCAATGTAGATATACAATACTAGTAACGATTAATTATAAATTACAAATATTAACACTATTAGCGTAAAAATTTAATATCTTTTTTATATTAGTGTTACAACTAATTAAGGTGATTTAATTTTTACTTTTAAATAAGTTAAAAAAATAGAAAGTCTGGTTGCGGTTCCAACGATAGAGTCCATTTCTAGTCTATTTTTAAAAAGGTCTTGTCACACCTTAAACCGGTATAACCTACGATCTATAATTTTTTTTACTAATTCGATCATTGGTCGGTTCATTCCGGTTTCAGGCATATGCTCACCGAGCTTGTGCAAATATCACTTTAGCCATAAAACCAGACCAGAGACGTCAGGTCCATTCCCAAACCATTTCAAGATTGATTTGTCCCATTCTATAAATTTTGGAAGTTTAGTTGGTTTGATCGAGTCCAAAATCAATAAGAATGTGAGTCGGATTGATATCTGATGCAAATATACAATACTAACTAATGAATACAAATATTAACACATAACATAAAAAAATATTATCTTTTTATATTAGTGTTATAACCAATTAACATGATTTAATTTTTACTTTTAAATAAGGTAAAAAAAAAGAAAATTTGGTTACTGTCCCAACGTTCCAGTCCAGTTCTAGTCTATATTCAAAAGTCGGTCTTGTCCCACCTTAAACCGGTACAACCTATGATCTATACATTTTTTACTAATTCGATCATTGGTCCGGTTCATTCTTGCTATTTCAGACATATGCTCACCCCAAACTGAATTAGACAAAATGTGGACATGAAGCAGAACGAACGAACCCAACCGGGACTGGTTTAAAATTTATTTAACCCGACGAAATCCAAAATCAAAGCACGCACCAAAATATCGCTAAAATATTTTTTTCCATCATTGATATCATTTAATAGAAGGTAAAAGAATGAAATGTAAAAGAAAAAAAAAAGAAAACTGGTGCTATTCCGTCATGGCAGGTGACGGAATGAATAAGAGAGGGGGTAAATGGGAATTTGCGTAAAGAGAGAAGGGGTTGGCTGGAATTACTGAAACTAGAGGGGGTTTTCTGTAATTATGTGAAAGCAGAGGGGGATTTGGAAAAAACTCTAATTTCTAACGGCTACAATACAAATATGTTGGATGATCTCTGCATGATTTGGATTCAGATTTACACAGGAGAGGACTTTTCCGGTATTCATGCCCAAATGGCGAGATTAGAAACCCACGCAGGCCGATCTCAATTATCAAATTGTGGCAAAAGCTAATGTATAATTGTATATGCGTGGTACTGTGATATAGTGGTCTAATCAAACAGGTCCCCTCCCCAGAGTAGGTGAGGCATGAATATAAAGGACTAGTTTCGCAAACCCTTCATGATTTTTTTTTTAGAAGAATTCGCCGGATCTCACTCAATCCACCGTTAATGCACTTCGTTTTCACTACTGTTTCTTGTAGTACTAGCGGGGTACACGTGCTAAGCACGTGAAATGCATCTGAATTGACATTAATATTGGCAAACATATTGAATTGACATTAACATTGAGCCAAACAATATATGACTCATTAATGTACCATTTGAATTACACTATAATACTCCATATTACCTTGTGACATCATTTTTTAGAAGAGAAAAATATTAAAAAAAAAATCCACCTCCTCAGATATTAGTTGTGATCAATTCTCTACAAAAGAAATCAAAAGCAAGTTTGTTGAATAATAGTTGTGTTCTTAGAAATGGTGATTTTCCTTCACCATTCTAGTTGTATTTAAATTATTATGTAGGAGAATGTAGTAATGATCATGAGTCTGATAAGAAAATAAATATATAGTTGTGGTTTAATGTCAATTATATAGTGTCCATTAAAAATACTAATAGCAGAAAAATTACATAAATTGGCATTTGGAATAGATTATTTACAATTTATAGATGAAGGAAAATGCATGTATAATATTTGTCACAATTTTATAAGAAATATTAAAAGAGTGAGGTTGATAGAATAGCCTTTACATACCTGCTAAATGAAATTGTCTAAATTGTGTCTGACACCAACATCTCTCACCAATTTTATTGAAAAGGATTATATATGCATAAGCAAACTACTTGATAAACTATCACTATCCTATGTATAATAGTTTTTCGTTGATGTATATATTTCAATTTACAATAACAATTTAAGAAGATAATAGTGGAAGAATTACACAAATAAACACTCAGAAAAAAAAAGAATTGAAAATCTAGCTAAAGGAAAATGCATATACAATAGCTATGTTTTTGTAAAAAAACATCATATTGAAGTTGTTTGAATAGGTGTTGAATATGTATCAACTAAAGTCAGTTGTTCAAATAGTACCCAACACCATCCTTTGTCACTAATATGATTGAAAAAGATTTCAAAAAATTACAAAATTTTTTTTACTCAAAAACAACCATTACAGCATTTTAAATTAATCAAAAGACTGAATCTTCCTAAACATAGTTAATAATTTAAAAGAAAAACAAAAAAATAACACACAAATAGTTAGATAAAATAAAGAAATCACATGGCCAACTGTCGGTCTACAAAATTTAAATCCAAAATTAATTTTTTTCTATTGGATTTATAACTTATACTCAAAATAATATACACACAACTTACTAAAGGAGAATAGCTCGACTAACATCCAACTGACTCCCTTTCACCTATAGTGTGGTCATTATTGAAATTGTCTCTACTATCCTGAAAGAGAACAATATGATTCACAACCAACTGACTTCCTCCAACATTATAAACAATATCGACATTCCCTCCGTTCCCAATATCTGACATGTGAATCTTCACTGATAAAATTAATGTGAAAGATGATGAAAGTGAGTAAGCCAATGAACTCACAATGAACTCAAAAATTAATCTTTTTGTTGGATCAACGATAGTACTCATAATAACTTACACACAACCCGTTAAAAATTGATTAACAACGGACTTCCGCCAACGTGTAGCGTCTCATCACGAAAAATATTGATGCCCCCTATATGTGACATGGGTCTGTGGACGAAAAATATGTAATTAGCATTAAAAATGATATATATGTAGTCCACTAAAACAAAATGATTCGTTTAACTAACTCATTCCAACCTACAACATCTAATTATCAAAATTACATGTATTACCCTTCTCTAGTTATTAACCTGTAACGTAGCACACGAACAACTACTCAGATATATTGTTGAAACATGTAGATAGGTGACGTCTCCAAATCTATTATACCAGACTTGCTGCCTCAGTTGTGTTCCAAAAAATCCTTATCATTCATGTATCTAAAAACCTACCCTTAAAAATTAATGAGGTGTTTGTATGACCGAGATTAACAGGGACATATTGAGACATCAAACTTAGAACAACAAATTTGAACCCATAGGGAACAAAGCTCACAGTCACACTCTCTAAATAGACCGACATGATGGTACAATGGGATAATACACAGACCTGTAAAACTTACCCTAATTAAGAAAATATACTAAAAAGAACTAAAACTAAACAAACTATCAAATAGGTAACCAAGTGGTACGTACCACTTCCTATTTTAAATATAATAGTAAAAAAAAAGGCATAAAGCTGAGTTTTCCAAACCAATTACATGACGTCAAAGCAAGCAAGTAAGCTTGCTGCTGGAAAAGCAGCCAAGCACACACCCACCTGGAAAAGCAGGCACGACATCCTCAGGGTACCTTTCATTAAATGATTCTAAAAATGAAGGTCCTGGGATGTCGACGCAGGATGAGATAGATGAGAGAGGTTGGACGTCATCGTGAGGACTCATATCTTCTCTCTCTATTTGAGGTTGGATGCTCAGATAAATCTTCATGTACAGTCTGAGTCATCCAATCGTCTTCTGTGCAAGAAGTACCCCCTGAAGAATCTATTTGTGGTTCTACCACCCCAAGCTTATCACCTGGCGTGGAGTCAGGGGTGTCTTCATGCTCAGCAGCCATGTTGAAGTGGACCGTCCATCCTGCCCCCTTGACGTCCACCAAGCCTTGTAAAGGGATGGTGGCAAATGATGGCTCATGCTTCTCCAACTCGTCTTCGTTACTATACTCACTGCTCCATGTCGAGCAGCTGTCATCGTCGAACAAATTGTTCCAAACCATGGTTGGTGTACTGCTCAAAGCGAAATGACAAGTCTCAATATGAGAAATGTCACTCTGGTCTGGTTCAATATCTGACTCTGGTTCCTCAAACCAACCTTCTGGTTGTGAGGTCGATTGGCTTTTTGAGTCTTCATCATCGTCATCATGGACCCATTCATGTCTATGACTCATTTCTTCCATTGGTTCATCAACTGGTTCATCTGCATAGAATGAAGGGCTTTCCCAAGTGGGTTGGTCTTCACAGAAAAATCCTGGTGAATCTAGTTGGTGGTCTGAATAGGATGGTGATTCATACTCCACTTCATACCCAATGGGATGGTCTTGATGACTAACATCGTCATTGTCTTGTGATGGCAGTTGTAACCGAATTGTAACCAGATCGATGAGCTCTTTGAGCCTCCTGCCTTGTTCAACATCTTTATCATTAAGTTGTTGTACTTGAGCAACAATGCTTTCGAGACCCGTCGATTCTGCCATGCACATATAAGGGGAACCCGCTGTATCAAACTGATGCTTTAGGATGGATCCTTGTTCAACGGTTTGAATTATACTACTACTGCGGTCTGGAGCCTTGGTGGCTACTTTGAGATGATGCTCCTGCTTGTCTAATAGTTTCTGGAGCAGATCGATGTTTTCTTGGAGATGAGGAACTAGGGAGGTGAGTGCCTTGACACTTTCTCCAGCTAACTCCACCGCCTTGATCAGTTCTTGATCCCATGATAGCACATGAGTCGATGGTTGACTGGCAGTCTCCTTTGTTGGAATTTCAACATATGATGACGATGGAGGTGAGTATAACTCGACTAGGTGCATAGCACGACATTCAATTATTTGCCAGCCCTACTTTTATTCATATGGTATAGACATATCATACAGTTCGTCTACAGACAAATTGTTTTGAAATGGACCGGCTCAAATTGATTGACGGTGCTATATCAACCGGGTGTGCAACACATGTTTCCTTTAACGCCAATGAATATTAAATAATGATCCTTAAAAAAAAAGAGGAGAGATGTTCAAGATCTCATCTATATGCTGGACTAAAATTCTAATTTGTCTTTGGAGTATTACTTGAAAAATAAAAATCCTCTACTATTTTAAAACATAAACGTCAAAAAAGTCAGATCACCTGAAAGAACTGAATCAAATGCCATGCATTAGCTTGGGTAGAACTATTTTCTTAAATCAAAGCATAGGGTTAATGTGAGTAACTTAGAACGGATTAGATAAATGGACAAAAATCAAATAATTATACAACTATTGAATCAATATGCATGTAAAATGTAGTGGGAAATGAAAGTTGAACAAAAAATGATTTAAATTAGAGTCTCTATCATAAAATTGGAATAAGTAAAGTTTCCACCAAAAAATGGTAGGGGTTCCACAATTAGCGAGGGAAAATTCAAGTTTTGACCAAAAAAGTAGATTTCATTATTAGAATACACGTTGAAGAAATCTCAACAAGAAAGCACAAATAGGGTTCAACATGCATGCACAATCAAAATAAACATATTCAAAATCATTGAAAAAAATAGTAACCAATTCAAGTCAAATCTATACTATCTAAGAAAGAAAATGTTGATTTTTTTTTCTAGAATTTGTTTTTCTACTTTTCTAAATTATAAAATAATCATTGTACTTTGATGTATACTGTTTTGCAAAGAGTGTGGGAGGTATTGTATGTGATTCTACTCAGTTTCGGTTCTAGTGAAATGAAAGTCCTGTTTAATTATAATTTCAAGTTGTCCTAGTTGGGGCATGCTGGTTCCGATGTATGTGGCACACCACTACATATTTCACTTATGTCATCTCGTCAGTTATTTTTTCTAGGAAAATTGACAGCGTAACCTTTCTCGTCGATCACACAAATAAAACTGCCATGGTTGGCCGGTTGAGAAAACACGTCATTCATTTTATTTATCTCGTCGGTTGATTCATAAAGAAAATGATGATATAGAGCATCTACGAAAAATAACTTCGCCCAAACTTTTTGGGAGAGATTTCACTTCCCTCTGAAACTACTATTTTGTCGTTTACTAATAAAATAATCAACAAGACATAAGCATAACCTTTAGAATCTACATTGTCGATTATGCAGACAGTAACCGACGAGAAATGTTACGTGCCAAACGTCCCAACTAATTTTCTCCCCTAAATTGGCTATATCGTCAATTTTTTATAGAGACACCAACGAATTAGATGTCGTGAAGATACATGTTCGCACAGACACATGTTTTGCCGGTGGTTTTTGTTCAAAGAACCTACAATAGCCAGAAAGTAATTGGTGATTACAATGCAGCTGCTCTAAACTTGAGAAATAACCCTCTTCTTAGAGAGGCGATTGAAGAGGAGAGACCGAAGGAGAGAAGGTTTTTGGAGTTGGAAAAAGCCCGTGAGAGCTACTTATGGCAGAGAAGTAGAATTAGATGGATTAATGATGGGGATAAGAATACCCGGACATACCACTCAGCTATTAGAAAGAAGGAAATGAGGGATACCATCCATGAGCTCATTGATGAGAAGGGACAGATTGTGAACAGCAGGGAGGAGATAGCTTTTAAAGCCTTAAACTTCTTCAACAATCTATACAATAAAGACAGAGTAGAGGAACAGGAGTGGACTTTCAATATTGAGAGGAAAGTTACCTCCAGCATTAATGAAAATCTTTGCATGGAACCTACTGATGAAGAGATACATAGAGTGCTCAAATCCATTCACCCGTCCAAAGCACCTGGACCTGACGGCTTCAACAACAGATTTTTCCAACACATGTGACCCCTGGTCAAGGCGGACTTGTGCAAAGCTATTAGATGGTTTATTAAAGGCGGGAACATGGTTAGAGCTGTTAATCATTGTTTCATCAAGCTCATCCCAAAGAAAAATGACGCTTGCGAGCTCGCGGATTATAGGCCTATCGCATGTTGTTCAGTTCTTTATAAAATAATATCTAAGCTTCTGGCTAGCAGGTTAAAGGGGGTTCTACCTCTCATCATCTCTGAAGAGAAAAATGCTTTCATCCAAGGTAGAAAGATTGCTGATTGTTCTCTGTTGGCTGCGGAATTTTTGAATGACTTCAACAGGGGAAAAGCTTCGTCGAAAGCATGCATGAAGGTTGATATTAGTAAAGCGTATGACCATGTTCAATGGGTATACCTTTGGAGAATAATGGAAGAGATGGGCTTTTCTAAACAGTGGATCAACATTATGAGGTAATGTACTGAAACTACGTCTTTTTCTATCCTTATCAACGGAGCTCCGGAAGGTTTATTCAAAGCATCCAATGGTTTGAGGAAGGGAGACCCTCTATCTCCTTTGCTTTTCACCATTGTGATGGAAGGTCTGTCGGGTCTAATCAAGAAGGCTGAAGCTGAAGGCCATATTAAACCGTATAAAGTCAAGGGTGTGAAAGTTAAGACATACCTTATTTTTGCAGATGACGTCTTACTCTTTTCTGTGGGACACGCTAATCGGCTACGGGAGTATGTGAAAGTGCTTATTATGTTTGGGAATAGTACTGGCCTCTACATAAGTGCTATTAAATCACATGTATTCCTATCCAAGTCATGTGATTCTAGAAGGGGCAGACTCAAGAGAGCTGCCGACATGAGAAGGGGTAAACTACCTACAAGATACCTCAGAATACCCATAGCGGGGGTAGAGGTACTGCTAAGGATTTCAGCATGTGCAAAGACAAGTTCAGGGACAAAATTGAAGGGTGGAGCGGTCTGAAAATCTCTTTGGCAGGGAGATTGGTGCTTGTCAGATCTGTGCTTCAAAGTTTGATCAGGTACTGGTCCATGATGTGCGACATCCCGAACCCTACGATCATGAACCTCAGATCTATGATGGGCAGATTTGTTTGGGGTAGTAAAACCCATGGCATAGCTTGGAACGTCATCACTCAACCTTTCTCAAAAGGCAGGCTACAGATTGTCGACCCTGAGACGATCCTTATAATAAATACTATCAAAAGAATCAATTGCTTCCTCATACAGAAAGAAAACATCTGGACAAAATGGATGACAGAGAGGTATGGTAGGAACCTTATTCTTAACGAACAGAGCCACCCTTCCAGGGCTTGGAGGAGGATGTGCACTAGCTTTCTAGCTATCCAGCAGTTGTATAGTGTTGATTGTCGTGGTACCTGGTCTTGCTCTAGCCAAACACCATGGATCAACATCGACACAGCTCCGGATCTTGATTGGACTTATGTTGTTTGGTGTAAACACCACTATCCCAAATGGAGTACATGCCTCTACAGGGTTGTAAGGACCCTGACCTTCGTTTAGGGTTTACCCTGTTTGCTTTGCTTAACCTTGGTGGTTTGATGCTTGCTAATCGCTTTTAGTGGTGATTAGGGTTTGGTTGTGCTTTGTTGAGAGTTCGAGGGGCTACTTGCAAATAACCCAAGTTTAGGGTTTTGTGTGCAAGTTTGCCATCTTGTGAGGTGTTTTCCTCTCTTTGCTTCCTCTAGGGTTGAGAGGAAGGCTTGGGCTTGTTGTTTGAGTTCTTTGGGCCTTGGTTGAGTTTGTTTGGGCCTTGGGGTGCCTTGTTTGGGCTTGGTTGAGCCTTGTGTCGGCCAAGACTTGCTTGTGTCGCCCAAGGTGAGGTGTGTGTCGACCTAGGGTGGTTGTGTCGGCCAACAAGGTTGTGTGTCGCCCAGGTACCTTGGTGTGTCGCCCTGTAGAGCTGCTGGTTGTGTCGCCCATGATGCTTGGTCCAGCCTTGACCATGTTTGGTGGACACTTGGTGCACATCTTGGACAAGTGTCTTAAGCTTGCTAGAGTGGTGGCTTGAGCTCTAGGACAAGTGTCCCTTGGGTGGACGACACATAGCATGGATCTACCTTGTTTTCTCCTCCCTTTCCTTCTATATAGGTGGTTCTTTCCCTTGCCTTAGCCTCCTTTGATCCTTTGGTCTCTCCTCCACCTTGAGTGCACGACACTCCTTCCTTCTTTGCTTGTGTTGGCCGATACACTTCCTTGGAGTAGCAGTGGTGGCCGATACACCCCCTTGGAGGAGCTTTGGTGGACGATATCCCTTAGAGCTTGGAGTTCTTCTTCTTCCTTGGAGCTTGGAGCTTAAGGCGGGTTGCATAACTTCTAACCCTAACTCCTTTACCTCTAGCTATGATCCTGTTGCATGTTAGTAGTTAGTTCCTTGCTTTTGTACCTTTGGTGGCCGATCCTCCTTAGGGTTTAGGGTTTCCTTGTGATCTAGTGCACCTTGCTCTCTATGGTTTGAGTTTCCTTGTGCTGGAGGTTGATGGTGATCCCTGTTGGGCGATACCCTCCCTTGTCTTGGTGTGTTGGACGACATGAATGTCTTTGTGATGGACGACATAGTGAGTGTTCTCGGTGTTGGGAAATATCCTTGCCCTTGTGATGGGCGATAGGTTAAGCTAGAGAAGTGTTGGCCGATATGGTTGAAGTTGGACGACATGATGGTTCTTCTTGTGACGAGAGACACCCTTGTTCTTATAATGGACGATAGACCAAGAGTGGCATGGTGGTTTTTTGGTGTTGGACGATAGGGCCTTGTTTGGCAAGCTTTCTTGGGTTGTGATGGCCAATAGGTTGGGCTTGTGACGGGCGTCACGCCCCTCTCTTTGGAGCATGTCGGCCGTTAGGCTTGGTCTTGTTGGTGGCACGTTTTGTGGTGTGTTCCTTCTCTCTTTCTCTCTCTCTTGGTGGTTGGAGATGGTGGTGACCTTGCCGTTTTGCTAGAAAGAGTATCGGGCGTTGTGGTTGGGAGCTGTGACGGGCGTCACACTCCCTGGTGTGTCGGCCAGTAGGAGGTGTGACGGGCGTTGCCCGATAGGCATGACACGCGATACCCCTTGTGACGCTGTGTCGCGGGTTGGGTGATGTTGTAGCAACGCAGCGTTGCTGCACTCCCTTGTACCAGCCGTTGTTGCTATGTTTGGGTAAGGGTTGTGAGGAGTTTTTAGTGAGGGTCTTGTGATCTTTCAACGATGGTTCCTTGTGTTATGAAAGTGAATAATTATGCACAAACAAACGATGGTGATGCCTTGATAACAATGTTAATAATAGCAATTATGATAATGATGATAGTGATGAAAGTGGATGGTAACAGTAATAATGGTAGTAATAATAGCGCTTGTTCTATATACTTAACATGGCTACTTGCATAAAGTGAATATCTTGATTATTCGTATAATCCTGAAATAAGGATAAGCATGGATATGGTTTGATTTATACACTTGATCACCAAATAGTGTAAGAATGATAAGTAGAGTATCTTGAATGGCATTTCATGATAAGTAAGCATATTCCTTATGATGAATCTATGAATATTGAGTATCCTAACCATGCAGGTGATGATTAGCAATGAAAAGTCTATGAGACATATGTGATGAGTAACATCCCTTTGATAATTAATCTATGAGATTGTAGGTAAGATGTGTTAGTCCCATGATGTTGATGTGAGCCTTGAAGAGGCATTGGTAGTGGATGATGAGGGATTGAAGTCCCATGGTATGTGATGATCCTTGAGATGGATCTGGATGGTTGGCAAGAGGCCAAGTGGTAACATGTGAAGTTGGAACCTTGAGATGGATCAAGTTGATGTGGTTATAATAATAATATAATGTTGTTTACTTTATGTTATATCTTACATGTTATACAACTTGGTTGAAGCTTGCAATCCATTTAAAATATACTAAATAATTACAGTGGAATCTTATCATGTAGTTTGCCCTGTCCATAGATCCATCATCGTCAGGATTTGGTGATGGTGAAACAGGTTCTCCTACGGATTAACCTGGAAGCGCATATTGTTGAATATGTATAGGTTGATCCTAGCCTGAAATTGAAGAGGTAAGAGTGTAACTTCGGTTGCAGACTCAGATATGTATATAGAGCATGGTGAACATGCCCATGGCTCAGGATGTGTGATATGATGAGCATGAATGCGTTCATGGCTCAGAGCACGATGAACAGGCCCGTGGCTCAGTTATACTAGCGCCGAGACCTGTACCAAGGCGGGCTAGAGAGAGGGTAGCCTATGGAGCTGACCCTGTGGCTAAGACCACTTCAACATGAGACTGCGGTCCTGCTTGGTTGTACTCATGTACTGACCACGAGGTGGGAGGTCGTGGAGTCCAGCTCTTCCATTGACCTTGTATGGCATCGGCTTGGGTTTCGTAACCGAAGGTTGGATTTGAACGGTACGGTTCACTTCCTCAGGGTATAATAATACGTAATATAGCCGTTTAGTATTTACTGATTAAGATAAACACGAAACATTGGTTGAGGCCTTGTTTGTGTAAATATCTCTGTTACATCTTGCAGGTTATGAGGTAATATGTCTCATCTTGATAATCAGGTTATGTGGCATTATATCTTATTCTGATAATCATGTTATATAGTGATATATCTTATCTTGTCAATCATGTTCCACTAAGAGATATTTGGTTATATGCTTTTGTACAGCTGGTAAGATTATCAATAGGAATTGCTTTGCTTTATATAGACTACTCTTGTTATACCTGTTGTTAGTTATCTGCTTTTATAGTTTATCTTGCTGAGGTTCTGTAGTTGCGGTGGGGAGTTATGTTTCCCACTGGGACAATGTTCAATTGTCTCACCCCGCTGGTTTACACCGTTTTTAGGTGGTCGAGCTAGACATGGTGGTGGTCGTGGTGTCGCGGCCGAGCAGCTTGACGAGCAGTAGAAGGAAAGTGATGGATATGCTGCTGTTTTGGATGTTTTGTAGTAGAGTCTAGAGCCATCCCTGTACTCTTAGGTTCTTGGCATGTTTTGATGTTGATTCATGATGAACGATCGATAATGTTTTGTATATCATGCGGTTGGCCAGATGTGGGCCTTTATGTACATGAACAGGTGGTGAACTCATGTGATGGATGAACAACTGTTCCTGAGCTGTGGACACGTATCAGATCTCGTGTATGTATAAATATGAGACATGTTTCTGTGCAGGATGAGGACTGGAAAGTAATAGTTTCACAGTTTATCTGTTTTCCACAATCGGTTTTAATTAACCCATATTTTGATAATATGTGGTTATGGTGATTTCCGCATGTTTTCGCGTAACACCTTGTTATCTGTATGATAATGGGATGTGTTGCCACAAGTTTTGGAATCAGAGCTATGGGTTCGCTGAGTCTACAGGGATTTAGGACTAGGTTGAGTCTGTTCTTATGAGTTTTCCAGGTATTCTTACCAAAATCTTCTGCCCTCAGCGGAAGAAAAGCCAAGATGTCTGGAAACCATGAAGAACATGCTCCTGAGCATAGTGATGCTGCATCAGTTGATGGAGCAGAAGGACAGGCACATGAAGATCGGGTGCCTGAGGTTCCCCAATTTAACCCAGCCATACTCGAACATCCTGCTTACCAACAGCTTATGGGGCAGTTAATGGCTACGATGAATCTCATGGTTGAGTGATTACCAATGCCTCCTCTACGGGCACATGTTCCCCATGGAGAAGCATCGGGTATTGGGAAGACCTTCGAGCGGCTTCGCCGAGTTGGAGCTTCAGAGTATGCTGGAACGGCTGATCCAGTGGATGCAGATATGTGGCTGACAAGTCTCGAGAAGGCTTTCCGGATCCTTGACATCCCCGAAGCAGACAAGGTAAAACATGCTGTCTACTTTCTGAAAGGTAGTGCTGGTCACTGATGGACCATCGAAGAAGAGAAGCGGCCTGGTGAGGTGATCTGTTGGGAAGTGTTTCGACGTGAGTTCGTCACCAGATACTTACCGAAGACGTATTTGGATGAGAAGGTTAGTCAGTTCGAGAACCTGAGACAAGGAACGATGAACATCACCGGGTATGAAGCCAAGTTTATGGATTTGTTGAGGTTTTGTCCTCATATGGCGACAACATATGAGGAACGGATCAGACGTTTCAAGAAAAGTTTGAGTGCTGAGTTGAAAACCCTGGTGTCTGCGTTGGAAAACTGAGAGCGGTTTGCTACATTCGTGGAATCTGTTTGAAGGATCGAGAAAATAGTAAGGGAGAAAAGAGAGTCTATGTCTCACAAAAGACCTACTCAGTTTCAGGGACGAAGGTTTGGTGGCTTTAAGAATCCCAGGTTTTCAGCACCGTCAGCAATGTGAAGTTCTGGTGTACCATCTCAGTGGTCTCTGAGTAAGGGGACATGTTATGTTTCTTCACCATCTAAGGTGCATAGTACAGCTTCTGTGGCAGTAACAGGGCCAGCTAGGCCACAGTTTGAGGACAAGTCATGTCATCTTTGTGGACAAGTCGAGCATTGGAAGTTCAATTACCCGAATAGAGATGTTGAAGTGACGCAGCAGTCGAGACAAAGTTTTCAGAGGTCTGAGAGGCCACAACCTAGTGGTAGCAGAGGGCGAGGACGCGGTCAAGCGTCTCAAGCAGGATCGTCTGCTCAAGGAAGCAGAGGTCGTGGACAGTAAGCAACAGCTCGATTCTATGCCATGAGTCATCCGGAGGCGATAGTCAACCCGCGAGTGGTGACATGTCATATGGAGTTATTTCATTCTGATATGTCTTCTTCTTGCTTTATATCTGTTCTGGTTGACCCGGGTGCTACACACTCTTTTATCGCCTATAGTATGCTTGAAAACTGTCGTTTACCTGTTAGCTGTAAGAAGGATAGCTTGTTGTTAGAAACCCCTCTTGATGGTTCCTCTTTACTTCGAGAAGAGTGTCCATCTTGTGTCTTGTCTTTCTCGGGACACCGCATCCAAGTAGATCTTATACCACTTGATATGCATGGTTTCGATGTTATCCTTGGGATGGATACCTTAGAGAAGTATAAGGTTGTTTTGGACTGTGGTTCCAAGCAGGCAGTGTTTGATGATGCTAGAGAGAAGTGGACCTTCCAGGGAGATAGGAAGATTCTTCCGACGTGTTTGGTATCAGCTATGGTGGCAGATAAGCTGTTACGACAAGGATGTGAGGCGTTCTTAGATCACGTGGTGGATACCGTTGTGGTTACCAAGGCGAAAGGTCCTAGTCTTGAGGAGGTGTCAGTGGTTCGAGAGTTTGCAGACGTGTTTCCTGAGGAGTTTCCTGGTGTTCCTCCACCCCGAGAGATTGACTTCGAGATCAATCTAGTTCCAGGAACACATATAGTTGCACAATCACCGTATAGGATGGCTCCAACAGAGATGGCAGAATTGAAGAAGCAGTTGCAAGAGTTGTTGGAGAAAGGTTTTATCCGACTGAGTATGTCGTCGTGGGGTGCTCCCATGTTGTTTGTTAAGAAGAAGGATGGTTCGATGCGGTTGTGTATAGACTACCGACAGTTGAACAAGGTCACGATCAAGAACAAGTACCCATTGCCGAGGATAGATGATCTGTTTGATCAGTTGCGTGGTGCTACAGTGTTTTCGAAGATCGATCTATGGTCTGGATATCATCAGTTGAGGATTAAGGCAGATGACATACCAAAGTTAGCTTTCAGGACAAGGTATGGTCATTTTGAGTTTGTGGTTATGCCGTTTGGGTTAATCAATGCACCTGCTGCTTTCATGGACCTGATGAACAGAGTGTTCTGTCCGTTCTTAGATCAGTTTGTTGTAGTCTTTATAGATGACATCTTGATCTATAGTTGGTACAGGTTAGAGCATGAACAACATCTTCTTCAAGCGTTGACTCTTCTTCGTCAACATCAGTTGTATGCCAAGTTCAGTAAGTGCGAGTTCTGGTTGGAGGAAGTGACTTTTGGGTCACGTGATATCTGCTGAAGGAGTCAAAGTAGACCCGAAGAAGGTGGAATCCATTGTAGATTGGGAACAGTCGAAGACGCCGACAGAAGTTCGTAGTTTCCTTGGTTTGGCGGGATACTACCGGAGGTTCATCAAGGACTTCAGTGTGATCGCGTTGCCGATGATGAAGTTGATCAGGAAGGATGTACCTTTTGTTTGGGATGATCGATGTTAGCAAGCTTTCCAGAGTTTGAAGGAGAAGCTGACCAGTGCTCCAGTGTTGGTCTTGCCAGAGCCTGGGAAAGGCTATGTTGTTTTCTGTGATGCTTCCAAGAAAGGTTTAGGTTGTGTGTTGATGCAGGAAGATCATGTGGTTTCTTTTGCCTCGTGAAAACTCAAGAAACATGAGGAGAACTATCTGACTCATGACTTGGAGTTGGCAGTAGTGGTTCATGCGTTGAAGATATGGAGACACTATATGTATGGGGAAGTGTGTCAGATCTTTACGGATCATAAGAATCTGAAGTATATCTTTATGCAGCAAGAGTTGAACATGCGACAACGTCGATGGATGGAGTTGATCAATGATTACGACTGCACTATCGAGTATCATCCTGGTAAGGCGAATGTGGTAGCTGATGCGCTTAGTAGAAAGTCTTCTTCTCTCTCTTTAAAGAAGGCACAGTTGAGTTCTCTGGTGTGTCATAGGCGAGATATGTTTGTTCTCTACGACAGATGAATGTGCAGATGGAAGTTTCTTTGTTGACTGGTCTTTTTGCACAGATGCAAGTTAAGCATACGTTGAGACAACAGATCAAGGATGCACAACAGATAGATGATGTGGTACAGTTGATCAGATCAGAGTTCGGAAATGACAAGCGTGATGTGTTTCATGAGTCTAAGGATGGACTAGTTTGTTATCGTGATAGGATGGTGGTTCCAGATGCTGATGATCTGAGAAAGTTGGTGATCGAAGAAGCACATATGTCAATGTATGCTATGCATCCAGGTGTCACCAAGATGTATCATAGTCTGAAGGACTTGTATTGGTGGCCCGGTTTGAAGAAAGATGTAGCTGAGTTCGTGGAGAGATGTGTGGTGTGTCAGTAAGTGAAGGCTGAACATCAGAAGCCGACAGGTACGTTGCAACCATTACCGATACCGCAGTGGAAATGGGATCATATAACCATGGACTTCGTAGTTGGTCTACCCCGGACAACTAGGAATCATGATTCCATTTGGGTGATAGTGGACAGATTGACTAAGTCTGCCCATTTTCTACCAGTGAAGACGACGTATACAGCTGAGAAACTCGCTCGAGTATATGTAGATGAGATAGTACGTTTGCATGGTGTGCCAGCAACGATAGTTTTTGACAGAGGTCCTCAGTTTACGAGTCGTTTTTGGGAAAAGTTACACAGAGTGTTGGGAACGCAGTTGAGGTTCAGTACAGCCTTTCACCCACAGACAGATGGACAGTCTGATAGGACTATTCAGATTTTAGAAGATCTCCTTCGAGCTTGTGTTTTGCAGTTTCTAGGCAACTGGGATGTACATCTGAGTTTGATAGAGTTTGCCTACAACAACAGCTATCAGCGGAGCATCGACATGGCTCCTTATGAGGCTTTGTATGGAAGGAAGTGCAGATCTCCTTTGTGTTGGTATGAGTCTGGTGAGTATCAGCTTTTGGGTCCTGAGTTAGTACAGCAGACAACAGATAAGATCAAAGTGATACAGCAACAGTTGAAAGTGGCACAGGACAGGCAGAAGTCTTATGCAGACAATCGCCGATGACCTTTGGAGTTCCAGGTAGGAGACAAAGTGTATCTTAAAGTCTCGACGTGGAAATGTGTGTTAAGGTTTGGACAAAAGGGTAAGTTGGCACCCAGGTATATGGGGCCTTACTCAGTCATAGCACGTGTTGGCAAGGTAGCTTATGAGTTAGAGTTGCCTCCAGAGTTGCACAGGTTACATCCAGTGTTTCATGTCAGTATGCTGAAGAAAAGTCATCCGGATTCAGGTACAGTGATACAACCAGTTGAGGTTGAGCTTGATGCAGATGTGACCTACAAGGAAGGTCTTATGGCGATCCTTGACAGAAGGATCAAGAAGCTGAAGAGGAAGGACCTGGTTCTTGTGAAGGTTCTTTGGCAGCGTCGTGGCAGTGAGGAAGCCACGTGGGAGCTTGAGGAAGAGATGAGGAGGAAGTATCCCTCACTTTTCTCTTCGGATTTCGGGGATGAAATCCCTTAAAGGGGGTTAGCTTGTAAGGACCCTGACCTTCATTTAGGGTTTACCCTGCTTGCTTTGCTTAACCTTAATGGTTTGATGCTTGCTAATCGCCTTTAGTGGTGATTAGGGTTTGGTTGTGCTTTGTTGAGAGTTCGAGGGGCTACTTGCAAATAACCCAAGTTTAGGGTTTTGTGTGCAAGTTTTCCATCTTGTGAGGTGTTTTCCTTTCTTTTCTTCCTCTAGGGTTGAGAGGAAGGCTTGGGCTTGTTGTTTGAGTTCTTTGGGCCTTGGTTGAGTTTGTTTGGGCCTTGGGGTGCCTTGTTTGGGCTTGGTTGAGCCTTGTGTCGGCCAAGACTTGCTTGTGTCGCCTAAGGTAAGGTGTGTGTCAACCTAGGGTGGTTGTGTCGGCCAACAAGGTTGTGTGTCGCCCTGTAGAGTTGCTGGTTGTGTCACCCATGATGCTTGGTCCAGCCTTGACCATGTTTGGTGGACAGTTGGTGCACATCTTGGACAAGTGTCTTAAGCTTGCTAGAGTGGTGGATTGAGCTCTAGGACAAGTGTCCCTTGGGTGGATGACACATAGCATGGATCTACCTTGTTTTCTCCTCCCTTTCCTTCTATATAGGTGGTTCTTTCCCTTGCCTTAGCCTCCTTTGATCCTTTGGTCTCTCCTCCACC
Organism: Alisma plantago-aquatica; assembly: GCA_963693085.1. Classification (NCBI taxonomy): domain Eukaryota; kingdom Viridiplantae; phylum Streptophyta; class Magnoliopsida; order Alismatales; family Alismataceae; genus Alisma; species Alisma plantago-aquatica. The sequence continues at coordinate 534,038,310 of OY856411.1, read as the reverse complement.
TTGAGTGCACGACACTCCTTCCTTCTTTGATTGTGTTGGCCGATACACTTCCTTGGAGTAGCAGTGGTGGCCGATACACCCCCTTAGAGGAGCTTTGGTGGACGATATCCCTTAGAGCTTGGAGTTCTTCTTCTTCCTTGGAGCTTGGAGCGTAAGGCGGGTTGCATAACTTCTAACCCTAACTCCTTTACCTCTAGCTATGATCTTGTTGCATGTTAGTAGTTAGTTCCTTGCTTTTGTACCTTTGGTGACCGATCCTCCTTAGGGTTTAGGGTTTCCTTATGATCTAGTGCACCTTGCTCTCTAGGGTTTGAGTTTCCTTGTGCTGGAGGTTGATGGTGATCCCTGTTGGGCGATACCCTCCCTTGTCTTGGTGTGTTGGACGACATGAGTGTCTTTGTGATGGAAGACATAGTGACTGTTCTTGGTGTTGGGCGATATCCTTGCCTTTGTGATGGGCGATAGGTTAAGCTAGAGAAGTGTTGGCTAATATGGTTGAAGTTGGACGACATGATGGTTCTTCTTGTGATGAGCGACATCCTTGTTCTTATAATGGATGATAGACCAAGAGTGGCATGGTGGTGTTGGACGATAGGGCCTTGTTTGGCAAGCTTTCTTGGGTTGTGACAGCCGATAGGCTGGGCTTGTGACGGGTGTCACACCCCTCTCTTTGGAGCATGTCGGCCGTTAGGCTTGGTCTTGTTGGTGGCACGTTTTGTGGTGTGTTCCTTCTCTCTTTCTCTCTCTCTTGGTGGTTGGAGATGGTGGTGACCTGGCCATTTTGCTAGCAAGAGTATCGGGCGTTGCGGTTGGGAGCTGTGATGGGCGTCACACTCCATGGTGTGTCGGCCAGTAGGAGGTGTGTCGGGCGTTGCCCGATAGGCATGACGTGCGATACCCCTTGTGACGCTGTGTCGCGGGTTGGGTGCTGTTGTAGCAACACAACGTTGCTGCACTCCCTTGTACCAGCCGTTGTTGCTATGTTTGGGTAAGGGTTGTGAGGAGTTTTTAGTGAGGGTCTTGTGATCTTTCAGTGACAATTCCTTGTGTTATGAAAGTGAATAATTATGCACAAACAAACGATGGTGATGCCTTGATAACAATGTGAATAATAGCAATAATGATAATGATGATAGTGATGAAAGTGGATGGTAACAGTAATAATGGTAGTAATAATAGCGCTTGTTCTGTATACTTAACATGGCTACTTGCATAAAGTGAATATCTTGATTATTTGTATAATCCTGAAATAAGGATACGCATGGATATGGTTTGATTTATACACTTGATCACCAAATAGTGTAAGAATGATAAGTAGAGTATCTTGAATGGCATTTCATGATAAGTAAGCATATTCCTTATGATGAATCTATGAATATTGAGTATCCTAACCATGCAGGTGATGATTAGCCATGAAAAGGCAATGAGACATATGTGATGAGTAACATCCCTTTGATAATTAATCTATGAGATTGTAGGTAAGATGTGTTAGTCCCATGATGTTGATGTGAGCCTTGAAGAGGTATTGGTAGTGCATGATGAGGGATTGAAGTCCCATGGTATGTGATGATCCTTGAGATGGATCTGGATGGTTGGCAAGAGGCCAAATGGTAACATGTGAAGTTGGAACCTTGAGATGGATCAAGTTGATGTGGTTATAATAATAATATAATGTTGTTTACTTTCTATTATATCTTGCATGTTATACAACTTGGTTGAAGCTTGCAATCCATCTAAAATATACTAAATAATTACAGTGGAATCTTATCATGTAGTTTGCCCTGGCCATAGATCCATCATCGTCAGGATTTGGTGATGGTGAAACAGGTTCTCCTACGGGTTAACCTGGAAGCGCATATTGTTGAATATGGGTAGGTTGCTCCTAGCCTGAAATTGAGGAGGTAAGAGTGTAACTTCGGTTGCAGACTCAGATATGTATATAGAGCATGGTGAACAGGCCCATGGCTCATGATGTGTGATATGATGAGCATGAATGCGTTCATGGCTCAAAGCACGGTGAACAGGCCCGTGGCTCAGTTATACTAGCGCTGAGACCTGTACCAAGGCAGGCTAGAGAGAGGGTAGCCTATGGAGCTGACCCTGTGGCTAAGACCACTTCAGCATGAGACTGCGGTTCTGCTTGGTTGTACTCATGTACTGACCACGAGGTGGGAGGTCGTGGAGTCCGGCTCTTCCATTGACCTTGTATGGCACCGGCTTGGGTTTCGCAACCGAAGGTTGGATTTGAATGGTACGGTTCACTTCCTCAGGGTATAATAATACGTAATACAGCCGTTTAGTATTTACTGATTAAGATAAATATGAAACATTGGTTGAGGCCTTGTTTGTGTAAATATCTCTGTTACATCTTGCAGGTTATGAGGTAATATGTCTCATCTTGATAATCAGGTTATGTGTCATTATATCTTATTCTGATAATCATGTTATATAGTGATATATCTTATCTTGTCAATCATGTTCCACTGAGAGATATCTGGTTATATGCTTTTGTACAGCTGGTAAGCTTATCGGTAGGAATTGCTTTGCTTTATATAGACTGCTCTTGTTATACCTGTTGTTAGTTATCTGCTTTTATAGTTTATCTTGCTGAGGTTCTGTAGTTGCGGTGGGGAGTTATGTTTCCCGCTGGGACAATGTTCAATTGTATCACCCCGCTAGTTTACACCCTTTTTAGGTGGTCGATCTAGACGTGGTGGTGGTCGTGGTGTCGCGGCCGAGCAGCTTGACGAGCAGTAGAAGGCAAGCGATGGATATGTTGCTGTTTTGGATGTTTTGTAGTAGAGTCTAGAGTCATCCCTGTACTCTCAGGTCCTTGGCATGTTTTGACATTAATTCACGATGAACGATCGATAATGTTTTATATATCCTGCGGTTGGCCAGATGTGGGCCTTTATGTACATGAATAGGTGGTGAACTCATGTGATGGATGAACAGCTGTTCCTGAGCTGTGGACACGTATCAGATCTCGTGTATGTATAAATATGAGACATGTTTCTGTGCAGGATGAGGACTGGAAAGTAATAGTTTCACAGTTTATCTGTTTTCTGCAATCGGTTTTAATTAACCCATATTTTGATAATCTGTGGTTATGGTGATTTCCGCACGTTTTCGCATAACACCTCATTATCTATATGATAATGGGATGTGTTGCCACAAGGGTGGTCCTTGGGCGCCTGCCTACAAAAGATAGATTAATTAGATGGGGCATGGATGTTAATCCTCTATGCCCTCTCTGCAAAACACATGAGGAGTCGATTGATCATGTTTTCCTGAATTGCCCGTATAGTAAGAGGGTGTGGTCTATTGTGTGTCTCAGAAATGAATGGAGAAACTTGAACAACTACAGACTGAAAGACATCCTTCAATGGTTTGTTACCAACCAAAGTCAAAACAGGAAAAAGATGGTGTTCCCTAGTATTTTCCTGGCGGCGACCTGCTATTGCATCTGGCAGGAAAGAAACGTCAGGGTACACATGAATACTGAAAAGAGTTATTTGGCACTGGTGGATTTGATAGGCTCCCACCTTCATTGGCTTGTGAAAGCCAACTTTAACATTTTTTGTAATGTCAACTCTAATACGAGAACCTACTGGGGCCTGTAATATAACTCAGTAGCGTGTTTTGGTTTCCTTGGGATCAGTTTCGATGCCTTGCTCTGTATAGTATAGCCCTGTTATACTTTCTTTGTTGGAAATACTTTTACCTTATAAAAAAAAATAGAAAGTCATTGGTCTTTTTATAATAATTGACTAACACCCTAAGAAACCCTTATTTACCTCTTTTCCTCCCAATGAGCCTACTATCTGATTGCCCTTTCTGCGTGTGATACCCCCAATGATCGTTGTTGCTTCTCCTTCTCCTCTAGTCATCACTGCACATTCTCTAGTCTGCCGCTGTAGCTCCTCTTCCAGTCTTTCATCGCTTCTCCTCCTCCAGATGTCGTTTCTCCTCCTTTGTTGTTCTACGACGAGCAATAGGTGACACCACACTGTGCCCTCACCGCCTCTACATCTTGCCTTCCCCTGAAAACCATTCCTTAACAAAAGGCGTTGTTCTTCGATGAGCACCAACTGATGAGATCTACCACTCCTTCTTTTCCATCAACGAGAACCTGTTTCTTCTCCTTATCCGTCGGCTACTCCTCCTGGTGACTACCTCCTCCTCTTCTAGCGCCACTCCTCACTTCCTCCTCCTCCTCCTCTAGTTCTTCTATAAATACATGCTCTCCTCTTTATTCCTATTGTTTTCTCAAAAATTTTTATTTGTAGTTCAAATTTCAATTATTATACATATTCATTCTTGAATTTCTCCCTTATTGGTATTATTTCATCCTACAACATGGGTTGAACAATCACATGGAACTTATTTTCAATATGATTGTACTAGATTCATTCTTTGATAATGTTGAGTTGCAGTCGTGGGTTTAACAAACACTTGGAACTATCTATTTTCTTGATCATTAGATTTATAACATGCTCTTTCCTTAAAATATGTAATTGTCATTTTATTCTTTTTGATAGAGGAGTTGCTAGCATATGGTTAGAATCTAGTAGTAGCTAATGCATAACCAAAATGGTGTGTAATGTGTAATTGTTGAAATCCAAGTCTTCAATATGGATGTAATTCATATCACTCTAAAAGTGGTTGAACCATACACATGGAATCCTTGAGTGAGTAAGTCTAAGTGTCTAGATCCATGTAACTATGTATTTAATCAGAATTGATAATTATATCTAAGCCCTAATATGTAAGTACTAATCTATAAACTCTAATAAATAAATCTTGGATTCTAAATCCTAATTTCTAAATCGTCTTGTTGGCCTAAAAACTCATCTGAGATTTACTCATCAGGAGTAAACCTTAGATAGTCCCTTATTTGGGACTATTCTTGAGAACTTATCATAGTTAGGATAAGTATACAAAGCATGTTCAATTTTAATAAATTTTGACATTATTTCCACTTTTGTTCTCTGGGAACATATGTGTTGGTATGTATGCCTAGAGAGCCAATCATATGATGATTGAAATGTGGCATTAAATACCCAATTTGATAATAATAAAAGGTAATTCTGTCTATTATGTCCATGAGATGATGAAACAAGTGTAAGTTGATGTCTAAAGAATGATGTTACTCAATGACGTATGTTTTCAAGTACATGACTTGAACGATGAGATCAAACAGATGCTAAGAGTACATACATTCTTTTTACATCCCTAGTTGAATATTACTGTAACATCCCTGATCTGGGTTATACTCTAACCCTAGGTGTTTTGATTAAGAAAGATGATTATATGCTTAATTTCATCTTGTGAAATTAATTAGGGCTCATGAGGAACTTATATTGCAATTCTAGTCCTTTTTTAACATTGTTGAAATCAATGTTTTCTTGTTTTGGACTAAAGTGCAAATTACCCAAGTTGAGGGGTTAAATTGCAAATGTTGCATGATAAGATGTTCCTCTGATGTTGAGACATCATAAGAATGAATATGATGTAGTGGTATAGTTTTCACAAGCTTGGGCACCAAGATTAAGCTTGTAAAGCAATGTTTGTGCATTAAAACCCAGTTTTGGTGTAATGTGCAATTTACCCAAAACCTAGGGTTCAATATGCAAATTACCACTTCAATAAGGTCCTTAATGTTTCTTGGCATCATGTAGAGCAAATAAAATGAAATGGACATCTCATTTGAATTAAGTTGGAGGAAAGAGAATCTTGATATTAAAATAATCAAGATTTAATCCTAATTGAAACCCTAATTCAATTTAGGGAAAAAATGAATGTATTAATTAAAGGGACTTCAACCAAAATGTTATTGGTTGATTTTGAATAAGGATGGACGTTCTTTTTCCAAGATAAGGAACGAAAATATCTTAAGTAGGTGAAATTCCACTCACCTTATTATAAAGAAAAGTAATATCCACTCACATATGGGATATTAATATAATAAGCATTAAGGTGCTTAATTTGCTTTTCCTTAAATCATGGATAATTGAGAGGAATATGAGGCAATGAAGATAGCCTCGTCCTTAAGGATTTTGAGGGGGAAGAGGCGGCCATGTTTTTGGAATTAAATGCATTTTAATAATGCATTTTCTCTCTCATCAATTTCCTTATAAAAGTGCCATATCCAAATCAATTGAAAGACTTTTTTCGGCCCTTTCTTCTTCCTTTGCTTTGGGTGAGCTCAAGGGGACTTAGGAGCAACAGGAGGACGAGTCCCAACCTGTTGGTAAGCCTCTTGACCCTTGTTCTTCATGATTCCATGGTGGAAATCGAAAATAAATTATGGATTCCTTCTTATTTCGATCTCCTCTTCAACCCTAGCCAACTTTTACAATCAAAAGCTTGAGGACGAGCCTAGGGGGAGTTGCAAGAGCTTCATCCAACATTAATGGCGTGATCTTCGAGCTTTGGATCTCAATTGGAGGTGGGGTTTATAACTTTAACCCTTAAACATTGCTATTGCATCGACTCTCTATGCTTTGTTGATTGATTTCTTCAATTTGATACACTTTTGATTTCTTGCTGAAAATCCCATCAAGAACGGTTGCTGTTCTTGGTTGTTCGAAGGAAGGGGATGATGACATCATCCTAGATGCTTATCCAAAGAAAAGTACCAAGCCAACCGGTTTTGATAGCTACTCCAAATCGTTTTAATTTGATTGGCTATCCAGTTTCAGCAAACTGTTTATGGGCAAACAGTTTGAAACCGTTTGGGAGCAAATGGTTTCAAAACCGTTTGAGATGGTTGACCAAGCGTTGGAAGTTTGGGAATTTTGTTCCTAATTGTGTAGGCTAATGACACACCACATTTGAGGGGTTAACTCCAAAGGAATCGTAGGTTGAAGGCCAATCAATTAGGCAAAGCGAATTGAATTAAATGCTGATTTTCAACCTGATTAACTTGACCTGTTTGGGAAAACGGTTTTAAAACCGTTTGATATGGTTGACCAAGCGTTGACAGTTTTGTATTCCTGTTCATAATGATGTTGGGTAATGACCCTCCAAATATTATGGATTAACTCCAAGGGAATCATGAGTTGAAGGCTAATCAATTAGGGAAACCTAATTGGATTAAGTGCTGATTTTCAATCTGATTTAATTGACCTTTTTGGGAAAACGGTCTCAAGACCGTTTGAGTGCGTTGACCAAGGGTTGACCGTTTGGTATTACTGTTTCTAATTATGTTCTCTAATGACTCACAAAATTTGAGGGATTAACTCCCAAGGAATCGTGAGTGGAAGGCTATTCAATTGGGCAAACCCTAATTGAAAACAGTGCTGAAATTCCAATGAGTTAATTGGAGATTTTGGGTTGATTAGCCCAAACGGTTTCAAGACCATTTGGGGATCACCCAAACGGTCTCAAGACCATTTGGGGGTCACCCCAAGACCGTTTGGAGGTCTGGGGTCAAGTATAGTTGACCAATTGAAGGTATAAAGGTACCAAATCATATTGCAATTAAGTGCTGATTTGTTGATCAACTCGATAGACCAAACCTTGATGATTTTTCACTAGAATCCAAGGTTTGGATGAGCCAAACGGTCTCAAGACCGTTTGGGACTCATCCAAACGGTCTCAAGACCGTTTTGGGGTAACCCAAGACCGTTTGGAGGTCTAGGGTTGAGTATGGTTAAGCAATTGAAGATCCAATGTCACTAAGTTGAAGTGTAATCAATTGCTGATTTGTGATCAATTCAATGATCCAAACCTTAATTGGATGGATTGGATTTGAGTGATATGATGGGAAAACGGTCTCAAGACCATTTGGAGGTCATCCAAACGACCTCAAGACCGTTTGGGGTCAGGTCATACCCAATTTGGTTGATGGTTCAATGGTTTCAAAGCAACTAGTCTTACATTGATTAGTATTGAAGGATCATCGATTCCAAACCCTAAGTCAATTGATTCAAACCCTAATTGATGACCTATTGAGGGTCAATTGAGGGTCAAACAAGTTGAAAGTTGACCTATTTAACTCAATTAAAGTATGAGCATAGGTCCAATTGGTGATTGGTTCCATGAATTCAATAATTGAAGGAATCAACATTGGAAACCCTAATTCAAATTGATACCTCATGTTATTGAAGGTCCAATTGATCAAACCTTTTTGGAAACCTAATGTAATTAGGTGAGAGATACCCTTAATGGTACTGATCAATAATGCATAACAAATGCATGGATCCAATACATGATGTAAACCCTAATTGAGGTTGATTCCATGTATAACCCTAATAAGAGGTTGTCTACATGTGAAATCACTAATTAGGATGAATAGTAAACCCTAGTTGAGGATGTATCCATGTGAAACCCGAGTTGAGGGTGTATCCATGTGAAACCCTAAATGAGGGTGTATCCGTGTAAAACCCTAATTGAGGGTGATTTCATGAGAAACCCTAATTGGGAATGATTAGTAAACCCTAATTATGGGCAACGTGATATGAAACCCTAATGAAGGGTGATGCTATATGCAATCCCTATTCTAAAGAAGGGAGATGGTATGTGAAACCCTAATCCCTAATGAAAGAATAAAATTCATACTTGAATATGATTCATGAGGTGAACTTCTGTAGCACGACCGTGCAAGGTAGCACGGCCGTGGTGACTTTCTTTGCACGACCGTTCCTGGTTGCACGGTCGTGGTGCTCTATAATTGACTTAGAGATGATTTGAAAGTGACCTAATATGGTCGTATACCTTGATGTGTTATAAGTCCAATATAATTGGATGAAGGATACATGAGATATGTGATAGGAAACCCTAATCCTAATAAAGGAATAAGGGTGATACCCTTGAAATAATGATACATTTGTTTTGCATGGTGTTGATAGATAATTGAAGTACTACTATCATATGTGCTAACCATGCAGGTATCATGAGATGATGGGCATAGCCAGGTATGAGCTATGATGTGTTATTAAATTGAATTATTTATTGGGCCTTGTGTGCCATAATATACCTTGTTGCCTGGTAATAGGTAGCAAGAGAGTTAATGGGCCTCAAGTGCCTGGATGGATGCTTGTGTAGCAAGTATCATACTTACCTTAGTCAGATGACCTAAAGGTGTTAGTTACCTGAGAAAAAGGTAACATTGCTCATTTAATGAGCTAAGGATTTGAATACCCAGGATTACATGGTTATTGTGTTGAAAAAAGGGATTAAGATCCCAATGTCTTACAGAGATTAAGAAGTATATTGCTGAAAATAAGTACATGATTCTTTATAGCATTGTGTTAATAAGTTATGATTGAGAACTTGATTGATGCTAAAAGAATACGATAATGTACTTAATTATTCAAGTGAAATCTATTCATGTAGTGCTCTGACCATAGATCCATCATCGTCAGAAGCAGGTGATGGTGAAACAGGTTTTCCTAAGGGATCTCCTAGAATTCATATATTTTTGAATATACGGGGGTAAATAGGTGAAAATATCCTTACGTCCGTGTGAGGAAATTGAGGAAAGGTTAATAACAAACCTCTCAATTACTCACGTTTTCAGGTTGGATGTATCACGAATCTCATGAAGTTGGGTTGGATGTTTCACTATTCCCCCAAATTATGTCGGGTCGATAGAGATAAACATGAAATCTCTCGACTGCCGACGAGAGTACAGTTGCAGATGTAACTCTGTAGCAAAGTTGCCAGTATACCCTGGAAAGCTATTTTAGCAGAGACACAAGATGTCCTGCATGTGGTCCCGCACTGACCGGGACGTGAGAGGTCATGGAAGCCGTCTCTTCCAATGACTTTGTATGGTACCGATTTTGACTCCTAAAAGTGGTCGGTTGGAGTATGAGCGGTATACCTCATCTCCTCAGAGCTTAAGTTATGTTTGTAAAACGTAATCAGCCGAGTAGCGTATTTGCATAAGTTTTGAAATACGAGAATCACCGGTTGATGTTACCATTCTTAGCATGATCTAAATGCATAAATGTTATCTATGTTATTCAATTCTTTATTGAATAGAGACATGCTGCTTAATCAAGTTATAATTGATATTCTTGCATAAGAATGTTGCTCTAAACTACATAGATATTGAGTTATCTGCTGTTGATTACATATGATTCCATTGTTCAGTTTATTTCCATTAAACTGCAATAACAATGTTTTTGGCGGAGAGTTATATCTCTCGCTTGGGCAATTTACATATTGTCTCACCCCCGTGGGATCAACATTTTTAGGTAACTGCCGACGAAAAGGCAAAGAACCTATTACAGAGGAAGAGCAGCAGCGACAGTAGCAGGGACATCAGTAAATCCTAGGTGGGGATATGAGCTATCAAGTTGTATATAGATAGTCCTATGAGTCGTCTCTGTACTCTCGGTTCCTAGGAGTAATGTTTTGAAGATTCCATCTGAGATTTTGGCTTTAAGCCTCGAGGGTTTTATACTACCTGTGTACAGTTAAGACAGAGTAGTTGATGTTTGTATTTCTCAAGAAGTAATAGTACATGAGATGTATATATGAACCAGGATGTAAAATTTTACTTTGGTTCTGAATGAAAGAGTTTTCCTGTGAATGGATCTCTTTGCAAATGGTTTTAATTTTTAGTGATTTTTGCTAATCCACTGCTAACGATCGCTTCCGCATTAGTTAATATTGTTTTCATGAGACGGACGTCACAATTTAGTGGTATCAGAGCTCTAGGTTCGCTGAGTCTACAGAGACATAGGACTAAGATAGTAGAGTCTGTTCTGGTGTCTTCTAGTGTATCTGATAGTGTCTTCTGCTCATAAGAGAGAAGAAGAACTTAAAGATGACTGGGTCACATGAGGAGGTTGCTGCTGAAAGCAGTAATGTTGCACCAAGAAGGGGTGCATGGGAACAGGCAAGAGAGAGACAGTTGCCTGAGAATCCCCTATCTGATCCATCTATGATAAGAAAATCCTTCTTTAAGTAATACTGTTGGATAATTTAGGGCAACAGTAATGTATATAGTGGATCAAGCATTGGCAGTGTAACCTAGATTACCAGCCCCAATGATGATGTTTTAGATATCAACATGATCTGTAATTAGCATCAGCAGGTGGAAGCAAAAGGAAATGATGAATTTCTAGACTTAAATTGAGTCTGTGCTCAACCTTAGCCTGTTGAATCAACCTTTGAGGCAGAGTTAGCATGAGGTAGTGAATAATCCACGAATTATGACAAGTTAGATAGGATAATGTCATTCAAATATGTCATCTTATGAATTCTTGGATTAACTGAGGAAGGAAATGATTGAACTTTCCTTGTTTAGTCCTATGAGGACTTATGTTTTGCATGGTAAAACATTACAAATGTTTTATATTGTTCTTACTTCTATAAGAAAAGATGAGATATATAAGAGAGGCCTGAATGAAATTCAGGGATGTTAAGCCTTATGCTTGTGTTAATATGAAAAGAAGGAATATGATAGTATACAAAATGCATACCACTTAATCTCAGTATTTATATACCCTGGCCAGGTATACAACTATTGATGATAAAGTGGGTATGGAAACTCTTAGATTGTTGTCTTTATGATTGCTCTGATCAAGTAGTCATTCTGAGACAATCTAATGAGCATCATGAATCAGGAATATGGAATGAATAAATGTATCATATCCTATGCATAAGAAAGAGAAGTCTGAGATAATCTCAGATGAGCATGTTGTATGAGGAACTAAAAGTGTACTCCTCATAAGATATGAATGTGATGTGTTCTCAACACATGTGATAGATACCAAGGTGGAAGATCCTCGTATCTGAGAAAATATCAGATGATTTAGGTTGGCTACATGGAGTGGTCAACTATGAAATTAGTCTGATTATATAAAATGAAATGATATGAACATCATATGTTAGGGGTTTATGCTATGCATAAACATGATACTAATAAAGAATGTATGATGTTTCTATGAACAAGAAAAGTGTTGTTTGACACAAAGTTGACTTCATAGTCAATGATGAGGAATAGTGGAGCATGTGTTTTGTGTGTTGATTCTATAAGAATCCTGTACTGAAACACGTTGTGTTGATCAAAGTTTTATGGTGTCTCCATAATAAGGAGATGATAAGTGAATACTAGATAGTATGATGAATAAAATACATATGTCTTCCTTTATCTGGGATTTCGAGGACGAAATCTTTGTTAGGGGTTTATAATTTGTAACATCCCTGACCTGGGTTATACTCTAACCCTAGGTGTTTTGATTAATAAAGATGATTATATGCTTAATTTCATCTTGTGAAAGTAATTAGGGCTCATGAGGAACTTATATTGCAATTCTAGTCCTTTTTGAACATTGTTGAAATCAATGTTTTGTTGTTTTGGACTAAAGTGCAAATTACCCAAGTTGAGGGGTTAAATTGCAAATGTTTCATGATAAGATGTTCCTCTGATGTTGAGACATCATAAGAATGAATATGATGTAGTGGTATAGTTTTCACAAGCTTGGGCACCAAGATTAAGCTTGTAAAGCAATGTTTGTGCATTAAAACCCAGTTTTGGTGTAATGTGCAATTTACCCAAAACCTAGGGTTCAATATGCAAATTACCACTTCAATAAGGTCCTTAATGTTTCTTGGCATCATGTAGAGTAAATAAAATGAGAGGGGCATCTCATTTGAATTAAGTTGGAGGAAAGAGAATTTTGATATTAAAATAATCAAGATTTAATCCTAATTGAAACCCTAATTCAATTTTGGGAACAAATGAATGTATTAATTAAAGGGCCTTCAACCAAAATGTTATTGGTTGATTTTGAATAAGGATGGACGTTCTTTTGCCAAGATAAGGAACGAAATATCTTAAGTAGGTGAAATTCCACTCACCTTATTATAAAGAAAAGTAATATCCACTCACATATGGGATATTAATATAATAAGCATTAAGGTGCTTAATTTGCTTTTCCTTAAATCATGGATAATTGAGAGGAATATGAGGCAATGAAGATATCCTTGTCCTTAAGGATTTTGAGGGGGAAGAGGCGGCCATGTTTTTTGAATTAAATGCATTTTAATAATGCATTTTCTCTCTCATCAATTTCCTTATAAAAGTGCCATTTCCAAATCAATTGAAAGGCTTTGTTCGGCCCTTTCTTCTTCCTTTGCTTTGGGTGACCTCAAGGGGACTTAGGAGAAACAGGAGGACGAGTCCCAACCTATTGGTAAGCCTCTTGACCCTTGTTCTTCATGATTCCATGGTGGAAATCGAAAATAAATTATGGATTCCTTCTTATTTCGATCTCCTCTTCAACCCTAGCCAACTTTTACAATCAAAAGCTTGAGGACGAGCCTAGGGGGAGTTGAAAGAGCTTCATCCACCATTAATGGCGTGATCTTGGAGCTTTGGAGCTCAATTTGAGGCGGGTTTTATAACTTTAACCCTTAAACATTGCTATTGCATCAACTCTCTATGCTTTGTTGATTGATTTCTTCAATTTGATACACTTTTGATTTCTTGCTGAAAATCCCATCAAGAACGGTTGCTGTTCTTGGTTGTTCGAAGGAAGGGGATGATGACATCATCCTAGATGCTTATCCAAAGAAAAGTACCAAGACAAACGGTTTTGATAGCTACTCCAAATCATTTTAATTTGATTGGCTATGCAGTTTCAGCAAACCGTTTATGGGCAAACGGTTTGAAACCGTTTGGGAGAAAACGGTTTCAAAACCGTTTGATATGGTTGACCAAGCGTTGCAAGTTTGGGAATTGTGTTCCTAATTATGTAGGATAATGACCCACTAAATTTGAGGGGTTAACTTCAAAGGAATCGTAGGTTGAAGGCCAATCCATTAGGAAACTCGAATTGAATTAAATGCTGATTTTCAACCTGATTAACTTGACCTGTTTGGGAAAACGGTTTTAAAACCGTTTGATATGGTTTACTAAGCATTGACCGTTTTGGATTACTGTTCATAATGATGTTGGGTAATGACCCTCCAAATTTTATGGATTAACTCCAAGGGAATCATGAGTTGAAGGCTAATCATTTAGGGAAACCTATTTGGATTAAGTGCTGATTTTCAATCTGATATAATTGACCTTTTTGGGCAAACGGTCTCAAGACCGTTTGTGCATTGACCAAGGGTTGACCGTTTGGGATTACTGTTCCTAATGATGTGGTATAATGACTCACCAAATTTGAGGGAAAACTCCCAAGGAATCGTGAGTTGAAGGCTATTCAATTGGGCAAACCCTAATTGAAAACATTGCTGAAATTCCAATGAGTTAATTGGAGATTTTGGGTTGATTAGCCCAAACGGTTTCAAGACCGTTTGGGGATCACCCAAACGGTCTCACGACCGTTTGGGGGTCACCCCAAGACCGTTTGGAGGTCTGGGGTCAAGTATAGTTGACCAATTGAAGGTCTAAAGGTACCAAATCATATTGCAATTAAGTGCTGATTTGTTGATCAACTCGATAGACCAAACCTTGATGATTTTTCACTAGAATCCAAGGTTTGGATGAGCCAAACGGTCTCAAGACCGTTTGGGACTCATCCAAACGGTCTCAAGACCATTTGGGGGTCACCCAAGACCGTTTGGAGGTCTAGGGTTGAGTATGGTTAAGAAATTGAAGATCCAATGTCACTAAGTTGAAGTGTAATCAATTGCTGATTTGGTGATCAATTCAATGATCCAAACCTTAATTGGATGGCTTGGATTAGAGTGATATGATGGGAAAACGGTCTCAAGACCATTTGGAGGTCATCCAAATGACCTCAAGACCGTTTGGGGTAAGGTCATACCCAATTTGGTTGATGGTTCAATGGTTTCAAAGCAACTAGTCTTACATTGATTAGTATTGAAGGATCATCGATTCCAAACCCTAAGTCAATTGATTCAAACCCTAATTGATGACCAATTGAGGGTCAATTGAGGGTCAAATAAGTTGAAGGTTGACCTATTTAACTCAATTAAAGTATGATCATAGGTCCAATTGGTGATTGGTTCCATGAATTCAATAATTGAAGGAATCAACATTGGAAACCCTAATTCAATTGGATACCTCATGTTATTGAAGGTCCAATTGATCAAACCTTTTTGGAAACCTAATGTAATTAGGTGAGAGATACCCTTAATGGTACTAATCAATAATGCATAACAAATGCATGGATCCAATACATGATGTAAACCCTAATTGAGGCTGATTCCATTTATAACCCTAATAAGAGGTTGTCTACATGTGAAATCACTAATTAGGATGAATAGTAAACCCTAGTTGAGGATGTATCCATGTGAAACCTGAGTTGAGGGTGTATCCATGTGAAACCCTAACTGAGGGTGTATCCGTGTAAAACCCTAATTGAGGGTGATTTCATGAGAAACCCTAATTGGGAATGATTAGTAAACCCTAATTATGGGCAACGTGATATGAAACCCTAATGAAGGGTGATGCTATATCCAATCCCTATTCTAAAGAAGGGAGATGGTATGTGAAACCCTAATCCCTAATGAAAGAATAAAATTCATATTTGAATATGATTCATGAGGTGAACTTCTATAGCACGACCGTGCAAAGGTAGCACGACCGTGGTGACTTTCTTTGCACGGCCGTTCCTAGTTGCACGGTCGTGGTGCTCTATAATTGACTTAGAGATGATTTGAAAGTGACCTAATATGGTCGTATACCTTGATGTGTTATAAGTCCAATATAATTGGATGAAGGATACATGAGATATGTGATAGGAAACCCTATTCCTAATAAAGGAATAAGGGTGATACCCTTGAAATAATGATACATTTGTTTTTCATGGTGTTGATAGATAATTGAAGTACTACTATCATATGTGCTAACCATGCAGGTATCATGAGATGATGGTCATAGCCAGGTATGAGCTATGATGTGTTATTAAATTGAATTATTTATTGGGCCTTGTGTGCCATAATATACCTTGTTGCCTGGTAAGAGGTAGCAAGAGAGTTAATGGGCCTCAAGTGCCAGGATGGATGCTTGTGTAGCAAGTATCATACTTACCTTGGTCAGATGACCTAAAGGTGTTAGTTACCTGAGAAAAAGGTAACAGTGCTCAGGTAATGAGATAAGGGTTTGAATACCCAGGATAACATGGTTATTGTGTTGAAAAGAGGGATTAAGATCCCAATGTCTTACAGAGATTAAGAATTATATTGCTGAAAATAAGTACATGTTTCTTTATAGCATTGTGTTGAAAAGTTATGATTGAGAACTTGATTGATGCTAAAAGAATACGATAATGTACTTAATTATTCATATGAAATCTATTCATGTAGTGCTCTGACCATAGATCCATCATCGTCAGAAGCAGGTGATGGTGAAACAGGTTTTCCTAAGGGATCTCCTGGAATTCATATATTTTTGAATATACGGGGGTTAATAGGAGAAAATATCCTTACGTCCGTGTGAGGAAATTGAGGAAAGGTAAATAACAAACCTCTCAATTACTCACGTTGTCATGTTGGATGTATCACGAATCTCCTGACGTTGGGTTGGATGTTTCACTATTCCCCCAAATTATGTCGGGTCAACAGAGATAAACATGAAATCTCTCAAATGCCGACGAGAGTACAGTTGCGGCTGTAACGCTGTAGCAAAGTTGCCAGTATACCGTGGAAAGCTATTTTAGCAGAGACACAAGATGTCCTGCATGTGGTCCCGCACTGACCGGGACGTGAGAGGTCATGGAAGCCGGCTCTTCCAATGACTTTGTATGGTACTGATTTCGACTCCTAAAAGTGGTCGGTTGGAGTATGAGCGGTATACCTCATCTCCTCAGAGCTTAAGTTATGTTTGTAAAACGTAATCAGCTGAGTAGCGTATTTGCATAAGTTTTGAAATACGAGAATCACCGGTTGATGTTACCCTGCTTAGCATGATCTAAATGCATAAATGTTATCTGTGTTATTCAATTCTTTATTGAATAGAGACATGCTGCTTAATCAAGTTATAATTGATATTCTTGCATAAGAATGTTGCTCTAAACTGCATAGATATTGAGTTATCTACTCTTGATTACATATGATTCCATTTTTCAGTTTATTTCTATTAAACTGCAATAACAATGTTTTCGGCGGAGAGTTATATCTCTCGCTGGGGCAATTTACATATTGTCTCACCCCCGTGGGATCAACATTTTTAGGTAACTGCCGACGAAAAGGCAAAGAACCTATTACAGAGGAAGAGCAGCAGCAGCAGTAGCAGGGACAGCAGTTAATCCCAGGTGGGGATATTAGCTGTCAAGTTGTATATAGATAGTCCTATGAGTCGTCTCTATACTCTCGGGTCCTAGGAGTAATGTTTTGAAGATTCGATCTGAGATTTTGGCTTTAAGCCTCGAGGGTTTTATACTACCTGTGTACAGTTAAGACAGAGTAGTTGATGTTTGTATTCCTCAAGAAGTAATAGTACATGAGATGTTTATATGAACTAGAATGTAAAATTTTACTTTGGTTCTGAATGAAAGAGTTTTCCTGTGAATGGATCTCTTTGCAAATGGTTTTAATTTTTAGTGATTTTTGCTAATCCGCTGCTGACGATCGCTTCCGCATTAGTTAATCTTGTTTGCGCGAGACGGACGTCACAATTACTGTGGAAGCAAAACAGACGATAGTAATACGTAAGACTAGAGTGTGCATTGACTGATGATAAAATCTCATTAGTCATGATATATGATATCAAGTCACTCACATAGGTACATGTTAGAGAACAATGTATCAGAAAGACCCACGATGAGAGTGATACATGGAGACCATAGAATGGGAGTTAGAATAATTCTCATAGTGATAGTGGTGATTGTGATTCTTAGACCTGAAGTCACTACATTCATCACATGTCATTTGATATACTATGACATCATCAAATATAATCCTAAAATAAGGGTTTCCATAATGATGATGATTGGGTTGCAATGACACATGGGGATTTGACTATGAGGGATGTAGGCAATATTTATCCCTCCTACAAGAGTTTGATATCCATGGCCTCTTGATAAGCAAGACTGAGAAATGTACGGTCATACACATGTGATTTAATATATGATATGTAAACTCACTTGCGTCTTAGATAGTCTGCTCTAGTTCAAGGAACATGGATTGAATGTTGAAAGGATGACAATTCCATGCCTCTAGTTCAATTCGGATATCAGAGACAAAGGAGTATATGATCACGGTAACACTAATCACAGACTGTAGGTTGAAGTTATTCTCCAACTTTTTGAATTACTTGGGTAACAATGATGTGTGCCTAGGCACCACTCTTTATTTGTGATATCATAATTGATTATGGACACTCACTGTCAATGCAATTCTGAACCTATAGGGATACATGCAAAGTATACACACTACTACAAAATGGAGATACAATGTTGGTTATATTTTTAAGAAAAACCGACTGTGTTACTTCTACTTTTAGTTCAAGGTCAACAACTGTCACGGTTTGCGCACCTATAAAAATGTGGGTTGTGATTTATTGTTGCCGTCGATCTCTTCTTTAAGAAATCGACACTATATATCATCTTTGAAAATGGATTTGTTGAAATTTTTTTGGGAGTATTTCATTTGCCACCAAAAAACCTTTATCGGCGGTTTGTTTACAAAAACCGACGGGATAAAGATGTACACATGCCACCTGGACGGTGACCGGCCTTTTTTCCGTGTCCGGAAATGAACGCGGGACGAAGGAAGGAATCAAGCTTTAAATTTATAACCCAAAACTTCTAGGCCCCTATAACTTTTATTACGGGGTCAAAGTAGATATACGGGGTCGAAAACAGGGACGAGGTGACGTTTAGGATGCCACATATCTCGTTCTTTAGTCAGATAAGCCAAGATGATAGTCGATAAAAGTAAATGCTAGAACTAGTCTAGCAGGTTGTCACGATATAAAACAAAACAAAGAAAACAAAACAAAACAAAACAGAGCTCGTGAGTCTACTAATCAGAGAAAGAGAGTTCCTGGCTATGTAACCACAAACGGGGCAGTCTATGCACTCGTTCTCGGGCATAGACAACCCTCGAACACCCAAGCAAGCATCTAGTATGCATAGTGGCATCTGTCCTGTGGGGTCGTCCCACTCGCTCTCGTGATGCGTGACTAAAACCATCAACGATATGTCATCGACCCTCTCTCAAGGAATGACATATCAACACCTCAGAATATACTAAGTTCCCTCTTAGGTCTTAGGATATTCTGGGATGTTAGGAACATAATACCTCAGATCGTCCTCCTCTCGGGTTCAGATCCAAACTATCGTCTCTTAGCTATTCCTACAATGAATCTCTCGATACAGGAAGAAATAGCAGTTCAAGCGAGTAAGAGATCAACCAAACTAGCAATCACAACTTGGAAAGAGAAAATAGAACATGCTACATACTAGATATGATATGAATCTACTTGCTTAAGGCAAAAGTATATAAACATGCCCAGATCGGGCTGCATAGCCAAGAAGGAGCTAACTAGCCATAGACAAGCATAGCTGGCACCGAACAAAGATGGATAAACATCGTTTGTACAAGAAACAAAGGAATGCAGTAGAACGAAAGAGAAGAGAGAAGATATATAGCCCGTAGAGGAGAGGTGGCTCTCGCTCCTCGGCCTCTGTGCAGGTCGGATCTCAGCCCTTGGGTCTTCTCTTCATCCCTCTGGACTCCTCGGCTCACTCTCTCTCTATACCGTATCGGGCGGCGGCCATATCGGTCGACACACCCGTATCGGTCGACGCACCCGTATCGGTCGGAACCCGTATCGGTCAGCACCCGTATCAGTCGGCGGCCGTATCGGTCGGCACCCTTATCGGTCGGCACCCGTATCGGTCGGTGCCCGTATCGGTCGGTGCCCGTATCGGTCGGCGGCCGTATCGGTCAGTATACTTATTGGGGAACTCGACACACTAGCTCCTTGGTCTAGTCACTAGCTCTTTCCGGGTCCTCCCTCCGGCTCCCCCTTTGCTCTGTAGGTTGGAAGCTGCTATTTATAGGCAGCAAGTTGATGAGAGTCGTAGCTTTTATTGGTCCACGTGTCCTTCATCCGTGGCTTCGATCTTGAGGCATCAGGTGGCCGTATCAGGCAGCGGCCGTATCGGGCGGCGGGCGTATCGGGCGGCGTGGCCATATCGGTCGGCGGGGCCGTATTGGGCGGCGCGGCCGTATCGGTCGGTGCAGCCAGTCGTGTCGGTCGGGGCGGTCGTGTCGGTCGGGGCGGTCGTGTCGGTCGGGGCGGTCGTGTCGGTCGGAACGGTCGTGTCGGTCGGCGCGTCCGTATCGGTGGCCGTGTCGGTCGGCATGGCCGTATCGGCCAGGCCTTATCGGTCAGCTGCTGGAATCTTTGTCTTTTCAGGTTTGGTATTTGAGAGTCCCAAAATTGGCTAGTTTCGGTGCCTGTAAGTCTAAAACAGGCTAATTAGCTACATTATTGGCTATTTTCACTACATTATCTAATGGAGAGACAGAAAACATAAAACATGAACAAAAGAGTGCATATTAAGACTAAAGTGGCACAAAACTATAGATAAAATGCATAGAAAATATGCGCTAATTTGGGTGTTATCAACTACCCCAAGCTTAAAACTTGCTTGTCCTCAAGCAAGACTGTGGTCAAAGAACAAAAGATAACATCCAAATTAAGCTTGGCAATAAATGCTAAGGTTAAGAAAAATAGTTTAAAGCATCAATACTCTTGATCCATGTCATTTCAGAACAAACCCCCACCAAACAAGCACAATCCTGCCAAAGTAAGATCAAAGAATTTCCAGGCAAGATTAAGCGAATTCACTATAGCCGCCAATACTCATGAGGGTTTGAATCATAATTATTTGATCATGAAAGAGTTGTCACTTAGGTGATCACGCGGGTGATGAGTAATGAGCCATCACCATGAATCCATGCATACCATTCTGGAATACCATGCCTCTCACTTAATCATGTCCTATGAAATAAAAGCAAAAGACTCTAATGACTTCTGAGGATCCCGATCTGTGTCAGGTTGGTCCATGTAGCGAGCAACAGTCCCTGCAGTCCGAACCAGTTGGTCCAAAGTAGTGAGATGAACTCCTCGTACTGCGCCCGAACCAACCCTGCTACTGAGATGATCTCATAGGTCACCTAGGGGGTTCCTAGTGACTCTCTAATGAGCTTTTAGAGTGGTACTACCAGGCATGACATATCCGCGTTCATGAGCGCAGTCATACACCGGTTGGGCACCATCCTCAACTCTCCTAAAAGAGAAAATAAGCGCTCATTTATTGTTCACACTCAGGCTTTTATCATCTGCATTCTATTTTTGGGCTTGGGTGAGAACTATATAGATATTTTTGGGATTTTGTGGGCGGCCAAGCCTCTTTTGCGCATTTTTATATTTTTCATCTTTTTGACTCAATCTAATGTGAGAAGGCACGTAGTACATCAAGGAGAAACATTTCATCTTGATCATAGCTCAAAGCCCATCATAATCCGCTTGATACCTGTGTGAGAAGTAGCAATTATGATTCAAGAATCCTTAGAATAGAGGTAAGCCTGTGAAACTGCAGCTAGGATTCTTTAATCATGTTTTAGCTCATTCCAACGGTCCTTTACCATGGATTTGTCATTCACAACATGGATCAAGGGAATTTAGCTTTAAGCTATGAAAAAGGGACATCACCTTAGATTTATTACCAAACTCAAGGAAAAAGTCAAAGAGGAAGTCAAGCGAGAGGTCAAGCAATTTTTAAGATGAAAACTGTGCAATTAGGCATAAAGTCAAGCATTTATCTATTAGAGTCGCACCACATAGCCATAATTGCAAAGCTACAAGCTTATGCTATATGCAAGAAATAAACATGCATGCAAGAAGGGTGAAGAGAAAGAAGGGCGAAGCCTACCACTACCCCAAGCTTAAGAGTTTGCTCGTCCTCGAGCAAGACTTAAACTTGAAATAGTGAGGCAGGAATGCATGATTGTTAATGGCAGTTATTGAAGTTCTAAAGATGATGCATGGATGCAAGGATATAAAATAGTTAGAGGAAAGAAACTAACAAGAACATGAAAAGCAAAATTTATTGTAATAAAAGGGCGGGAGGGTGGGTAATAGAAAAGGGGGTGGTTGCCCCACGATACCGACACTGGGATCCCAAATCCTAAGTTTTGGGACCAGTGTCACCTGTGTCTTGCCGATGTGTTTTGCCACATAGTATGAGTAGAATAGGAGGAGATGCGGGACCTCCCGAGTCTGAAATAGAGGAGTGAAATCCGGTGACTCAGTGAAGCCATCTTTGTGTTGGAAGTGGCTTGAACTGCATTGGGATGAATTCTTTGGCATATAGTCGAAACTACGGAAAAACTCGGGAGGACAGGTGGACAAGATGACTTGTCTTGAAGAAGCAAGGTCCATGGCTGAAAAAGGTATGAGAAAAAGAAAAGTGATTTAGTATATATGAACAAGTATGTGTAAAGCAAGAGGAAAACTATGCATGTATATACAAACTTATAGTGACAGAACAAAAATCTACTAGGCGTGTAAACGTGGAAAACCCACGTCCCCGGCGCCAAAAGTTGACCGGCCTTTTTCACGTGTCCGGAAATGAACGCGGGACGAAGGAAGGAATCAACCTTTAAATTTATAACCCGAAACCTTCTAGGCCCCCACAACTTTTATTACGGGGTCGAAGTAGATATACGGGGTCGAACACAGGGACGAGGTGACGTTTAGGACGCCACAGATCTCGTTCTTTAGTCAGATAAGCCAAGACGATAGTCGATAAAAGTAAATGCTAGAACTAGTCTAGCAGGTTGTCACGATATAAAACAAAACAAAGAAAACAAAACAAAACAAAACAGAGCTCGTGAGTCTACTAATCAGAGAAAGAGAGTTCCTGACTATGTAACCACAAATGGGGCAGTCTATGCACTCGTTCTTAGGCATAGACAACCCTCGAACACCCAAGAAAGAATCTAGTATGCACAGTGGCATCTGTCCTGTGGGGTCGTCCCACTCGCTCTCGCGATGCGTGACTAAAACCATCAACGATATGTCATCGACCCTCTCTCAAGGAATGACATATCAACACCTAGGAATATACTAAGTTCCCTCTCAGGTCTTAGGATATTCCCGGATGTTAGGAACTGAATACCTCAGATCGTCCTCCTCTCGGGTTCAGATCCAAACTATCGTCTCTTAGCTATTCCTACAACAGATCTCTCGATACAGGAAGAAAAAGAAGTTCAAGCAAGTAAGAGATCAACCAGACTAGCAATCATAACTTGGAAAGAGAAAATAGAACATGCTACATACTAGATATGATATGAATCAACTTGCTTAAGGCAAAAGTATATAAACATGCCCAGATCGGGCTGCATAGCCAAGAAGGAGCTAACTAGCCATAGACAAGCATAGCTGGAACTGAACAAAGATGGATAAACATCGTTTGTACAAGAAACAAAGGAATGCAGTAGAACGAAAGAGAAGAGAGAAGAGATATAGCCCGTAGAGGAGAGGTGGCTCTCGCTCCTCGGCCTCTGTACAGGTCCGATCTCGGCCCTTGGGTCTTCTCTTCATCCCTCTGGACTCCTCGGCTCACTCTCTCTCTAGACCGTATCGGGCGGCGGCCGTATCGGTCGACGCACCCGTATCGGTCGACACACCCGTATCGGTCGACACCCATATCGGTCAGCACCCGTATCAGTCGGCGGCCGTATCGGTCGACCCCTGTATCAGTCGACACCCGTATCGGTCGGCGGCCATATCGGTCAGAACCCGTATCGGTCGGCACCCGTATCAGTCGGCGGCGTATCGGTCAGTAGACTTTTTGGGGAACTCGACACACTAGCTCCTTGGTCTAGTCACTAGCTCTTGCCGGGTCCTCCCTCTGACTCCCCCTTTGATCTGTAGGTTGGCAGCTGCTATTTATAGGCAACGAGTTGATGGGAGTCGTAGCTCTTATTGGTCCACGTGTCCTTCATCCGTGGCTTCGATCTTGAGGCATCAGGTGGCCGTATCGGGCGGCGCGGCCGTATCGGTCGGCGGGGCCGTATCGGGCGACGCGGCCGTATCGGTCGGCGCGACCTTATCGGGCGGCGGCGGCCGTATCGGGCGGCACGGCCGTATCGGGCGGCGCGGCCGTATCGGTCGACGGGGCCGTGTCGGTCGGCGCGGCCGTGTCGGTTGGCACGGCTGTGTCGGTCGGCGCGTCGGCGCGGCCGTGTCGGTCGACGCGGACGTATCGGTCGGTGCAGCCATATCGGTCGGCGCGACCGTATCGGCCAGGCCCTATCGATCAGCTGCTGGAAGCTTTGTCTTTTCAGGTTCGGTACTTGAGAGTCCCAAAATTGGCTAGTTTCGGTGCCTGCAAGTCTAAAACAGGCTAATTAGCTACATTATTGGCTATTTTCACTATATTATCTAATGGAGAGACAAAAAACATAAAACATGAACAAAAGAGTGCATATTAAGACTAAAGTGGCACAAAACTATAGATAAAATGCATAGAAAATATGCGCTAATTAGGGTGTTATCAGACGGTGGGAATGAATTGACCTTTTTCAAATGTTCCATCTTGAGGGACCAACAATAAATGTGTTCATGCCAAGTGTTCTGTGGATTTTTTCCCACCCCCAATTGAGATATATCATCGATTACAGTAACCATAACTTCCGTGAAAAGTCAAAATACGAAAATTTGACGAAAAATCTCTTTCACCGTTGGGTTGACTTATAATCGCTAGTATATGTGTGACTTAAACCCCCCACCCCGACAAACCTTTTATCCCCTCTATCCTACCCATGTTTCCTATGATATTACTGCTCCGACGATTGCACTATCTCCTCTCCGTCGCACTATTACTATTGCTTCTCTTTGCCGCCACCAAAGCTCATTGTTGTTGCTTCTCTTTGCCACTGCCAAATCTCACCATCAATGCTACTGGTCGCTGCCGCCAAAGCTCGCCACTGTTACTGCTGGTTTCCACCACCAAAGCTCGTCGGTGCTGACCTACTGTTGATTGCCGCTTCGTTCCTCCTCTTCTCTACTATTGATCATCACCGCTGAAGGCGATTGCGCTATCTCCTCTCTGCCACAACATTATTGTTGCTCGCCACTGCTGTTGCTGCTCGCCGCCACCAAAGCTCGCCGCTGCCAAAGCTCGTCAATGTTGCTCTACTATTGATTACCGCCACCTTCCTCCTCTACTCTAGTATTGATCACCGCGGCCTCCGATTGTCGGTCTTCCTCTTCCTCCTCCTCCTATGCTATTTGGTCTCCTCCTCAAATTTATTCTTCTCTCTTCCTCCTCTGCCATTCATTCTTGTGTCATATAGAAAAATGATCATTTTTTATCCCTAAATCAATAAACTACTTTGTAATTGTTGTCTTGGGCCCCTTATATGCCTTGTTATGTGCTATCATGACTATAAATGTTGCAACTCGATCATATGTGATTTTTGGACCTAATTTATCATCATGAAATTATTGAACTTTGAAATCAATAACTCAACTTGTGTCGTGTACCCATTTGAACTAATGTGACATCCCCAAATTTTGTCGTCTCAGGAATTAGAATGCCAAAGAGGACAAATCTGAAAAAGTTAGCTAATTATTTGAGAGAGCGATGCAAAAGCATAATACACATACATGAACATTCAAATATATAAGCGTACACCATGAACAATCTCAACATTCAACATGTTTATTTACTACATGAATTATTACAACTTACATTTACATAATTTAAAAGAAATTATTACAAGTATGAAGATGTATGATAAGTAGGATCTACCGAATAGGTACAACCTATATGATAAGTAGGATCTACCGAATAGGTACAACCTATACAACTACTCATTTCCTGTCTTTTCCCCCATGCTAATTCTAATCCTAGAAAATATGTGAAACAACAAATCAACACAAAGTTGGTACGTGATTAAAATGCTGGTATAGTAACTTGCATAAACAAAGAATTCAGAAATAAAGAAAAATAAAACATTATAATAAGGCAGAGGTTTAGGTGAACCCAAGTTACTAATAATATTTCAATTAGCATACATTACTATGATGGACTTAGAACAACATCATATATATTTTTGGGCCCATTACCCGTGTACCTTGTACCTTTAGGAATCTTATCGTATACCATGTACCATTAGGGAGGTGCCAGTCATCATTAATACTTTCTCTCTCTCAATAGGGAGATTAATGACACCATTAGTAACTACATTTAATTTTTCTTTGATTGGTGTTCTCAGTTTTTGATGTGCTAGTGTAAAATAATATACTTACACCTAACAATTCTATTTAAGTAGTACAAGAAAGTATTCATACATATTCCATCTAGAAAACTAGTTATATAATTATATCCACATACCCGAGTCCATAGAATTCTTATATATCCATGGTCATCTAGATAATCTGGTCATCACGTACTAATAATAATTACCCATCATTAATAAATATACATCATTAGTCTTGGTAATTTAGGTCTATATTAGGGGTTTCTCATCATTTTAGGATCATTTAACATTAACATCATTTCTGTGTATGATTATGATCTTATAGTTGCATATTAGCTTCGATTACTAATATGATCTTACTCTACAATTTCCAGGGTTTCTTGAGCATATTTGTAAATTTTGCACATTAATTAGGGTTATTAGCCATAATTAGACACATTAAGAAAATTATATGATTTCATGTTCAAACATCATCATATATGACATGAATTGGATTATATATCATATTTTGGATAAACTGATGCATTTTCATAATTTATGAACATCATTTAATATTTATAATATATGATATGAGCATTTTATGACTTCTACAATATTCATCTAATTACAACATCAAAAGACTACTTAGATAGTTACATATTATTCAATAGACTTTTTTTTGAGAATTTTGGTATATTATATGTATTTTTCTGGCGTCATATGTATTTACAAAAAAAATTACCTCATGCTTCCAATCAAAGAATGCCACGTGGTCACTCAGTGGTGGGGCTCTCTATTGAGCCACCGGTTGCACTCAAATCACTTGCTCTAGACTCAATCTGATTTATCTGGTGAATGCAACTATCTCATCTTTGTTATGCGCTCACAATCTCTGTGTTGCGCCCCTGATCGTACCGATCGTGAGTTCTCGGGAGCCGATCCTCCATCTTCCATGAAGGAGGATGCATCTCAGCATTGAATCTTTGCGAGATGTTGCTGATGTGCGTTGGCCTGGGTCATCCGACACCCATCGTTTCTCTCTCACACGCGATCTGCATAGCTCTTACGAGCCTGAATCTCTGGCCTCCAAAAGTAGGGTGTCGCATGTGCTAACTCTCTAGCCAGGCTCAACACTATAAAACATGAAGGATCTCTCCGCTACCAATCTCCAACACTTCAGATTAGCGATTAGAGATAGGAGAAGATGGATCCCGATGGTCGACTGGTTGCACCACCACCACAAGGAAGAAGAAAAGAGGAGATCTCGCAGCTATAAACTCATGCCAGAGACCTTCTAGACCTCTGCCAGCATCCACACAGCTGACCGAATCATCGTGGAGAAGAGCTAGGTCAACTTTCACTCCAGTAAGGTCTTCAAATGACCTGGTAATGCGCCATACTAGGTCCCCAACCTCGGCTAGATCCTTGAGCGTGACCAAGTTAAGCAACACTAGATGCATCTCTTTACCAGCCAACGTGCATTTTCTACCTTTGAATGGACTCTCTGGTTCCTTTCATTAGTCTCCTACTCTTCCTCACCCTCACTTCCATATTGCTCTTTCCTCCTTCCTCCAGTCTTGCACACAACTGTAGATGGAGAAGATAGGGAGAGTGGGGGGGTTCAAACTCCCTTCATTTGTCACCTCCTGTGTCAAGAGTTTGTTTGATAACTCTAGGTTTGGTAGATCTATCCTCCCTCTCAGAGTCACATGTTGAGGCAGTTAAAGCCCAACGCCACAGATGGCCAACAACTCTGAAGGATGTGGGGGTTGAAGAGGTAGCCTAATGCATTAGATCATGATCCTATATAGGATTCCATTAACCTCATCCATCACACACTCCACATAAAAGAAGCATATCCAACACAGAATAATAGGTTGTGTGAGGCTTGAACCTCATAACTCAACTCCTTCACTTAGTTATTTTCTTATTTATTTCACAAAATCAAATATCAACAACTTCCTCTAGGAATAAGTTTTGGCCCTGGATTTTTTTCACCAAAATTCTTGATATCGTAGTCCACCTTCATAAAGTTTTGGTGCATGACCATGATTGTCTCGACCTTCAATTAAGATAAATCAAAGAGAACATATATAATCATATCGAACATATTGTATACATCATTAACATGAGCCCAACTAGTTAATTTGACCATACTTCACCTCATGATCTATATGTTACAATTTTACTCCAGGTATTTCTTCACATACTATATTGGATATCAAGATCCTAAGGTAAGAGTAATCAAAACCAAGATCTTATACTAATATGCTATATTTTCCTTATATGAGCTCATATGCATAGTTTGTGCATTTAAAATGATCAATTTGACCTAGTTTGAGAAGGGCTTTCAAGAAATATTACATGGCAATGACATGCATGACCTAGTTTATAATTCACGTTGTATGATGTAAAATGGTAATATGTAAGTAAACCCTAATTTTTGAATTTTTAATATACAAAGTCTAGTCTATAAACCCTAAACTGTGTTGTTGGCCTACAAACCTGTCCGACATTTACTCATTAGGAGTAAACCTTGGATAATCCCCGATTTGGGACTATTCTTGATCACTTCATCTCACTTAGGATGTAAGTGTATAATTTGTGTTTGATTTCAATAAATTTCAACAACATTTTCCCTTTGCTCTCTAAGTACATATGTAGGTGGGTATTTGCCCATCTACATCGGTGTACTTGGAGAACTACGGGGAAATACTATTGAAATTTATTGAAATCAAACACGCATTATGTACTTACTAGTGAGATGAAATCTAGAATGGGATAGGTGGTACACATTCTTGAATCCAAATGCTACTAGATGATTAGGGCTCAATTATTCAAACATTTTTCCCTAAAATTAACTCATCTCCCATCCAATCATATAGAAGTGGATCAATCATGGATGCCAATACCAAATCGCTGCACTCTAGAGTGTATTAATGGTCTTAATGAGTTTGTAAGATTTGTAGAGGAACATAGAAAACAACCTTGGGATAGGTTCTATTACATGTGTAGAAATTGTAGCAACAACCTGAAAGTTGACACTGTTGACACGATCAAAGATCATGT
The DNA here is from genome assembly GCA_963693085.1 of Alisma plantago-aquatica. Taxonomy (NCBI): domain Eukaryota; kingdom Viridiplantae; phylum Streptophyta; class Magnoliopsida; order Alismatales; family Alismataceae; genus Alisma; species Alisma plantago-aquatica. Next base: position 534,009,096 of record OY856411.1, on the reverse strand, counting down.
CATGTGTAATGGGATTGTACAGGGATATACTGAATGGTACTGGCGTGGAGAGATTCCTAGTATGAGATTGGAAGATGTGGGTAGTGGTAGTTGTATCCAAGAAGAAATGGTCATCGGTGTTGATGAGAATGAACCAATTCTGATAGACATGGTTGATGTGATGCTAGACACTTATAGGGTAAATGGTACATACCCGACTCCCATATTTAGAAATGTTGCGCACGATGCTAAGAAACCATTATACTTAGGTTTTACTAAGTTTACAAAGTTGAGCATTGTGTTGAGATTCTATACTCTGAAGGATAAATAGATGGAGCGACAAAGGCTTCACTTATCTATTGTATTTGTTGAATGGTATTCTTGCTGAAGGAAACAAGCTTCCAATCTCAACATACACAACAAAAAAGATGTTGTGCCCAATGGGAATGGAGGCTAAGAAGATGCATGCATTCCTGAATGACTGTGTGATGTTATAAAAGGACTATATCGATATCAAATAATGTCCAAAATGTGGTACAAAAGGACGACATTGGTTAAGACCAAAATCAAGTCTCCTACCAAGGTGATGTGGTATCTTCCTATAATACACTGGTTTCAACGCTTGTTTGATAATGTCATAGATGCACATAATTTATCTTAGCATGCAAAGGTAAAGAAAAACAATGATGGTGTAATATGACATGCGTCTAATTCCCCGTAATGGAAGAAGATTGATTTATTGTATCCTAAATTTGGAAAAGAATATAGGAATTTAAGACTTGGACTTTGTACTGACAGGATGAACCCATATGGAACAATAAGCAACCAACATAGTACTTGGCCTATCATTCTTGTTGTATACAATCTTCCTCTGTGGTTGTGTATGATGAATAAGTATGTTATGCTGTTGTTGCTGATATCTGGCCCCAAACAACCTGGCAATGATATTGATGTTTACCTTGAACCTCTAATTGATGAACTAAAGAAATTATGGGGAGAACGTGTGATGACTTATGATTCTTTGCATTGAGAGATGTTTAATTTGCGTGCTATGTTGTTTTGCATTATTAATGACTTTCCTGCTTATGGGAACTTGTTTGGCTACATCGTTACAGGATACAAGGCATGTCCTATATGTGAGGAAAATATAGATTTTATCATACTGAAACATGGTGGTAAGAATGTATATCTTGGTCATCGAATATTTCTACCAAGCGTGCATCCTTACTAAAAGTTGCACACAACATTCAATGGTCCAAATGAGGAACAAAGTGCCTCTAAACCTATTTTAGGGAAGGATGTTTATGCAAGAGTAAACAAAATTGTAAATCATTTTGGTAAGAGATTATGCACTACTCTCACAGATAAAATATCTTTATTCAAAAAGAAATTGATATTATATGATCTTTCTTATTGGAGTTCTGTGACAGTTCAACATTGTATCGATATTTTGAGATCTTCCTTATTGGATCCAGTTCAACGTGGCTTGCTAGAGAGCATAATTGAATGTTTACTAGGTGGTTTGAAAATGAAGTATTCAATCAACTATCTCAAACAACAAATAATGTTACAAGAACTATCAAATGGATCACGTATAAGCCAAAGATCCACGCTACATCTTATGAAGGGTTTGACATAAATAGATTTTCATACTACACAAAACATCAACATGATAAAAGTGTCGTCCAAAATAGTGGGGTCACCCTTCATGCATCGTCATTGTATTTTTCTAGTTCTAAGGATAAGATTCCATGTGAAGGAAACATGTCTTATTACGGTGTCATTGAACACAAATGGGATTTTGACAACATAGAGTTTAGAGTTCCATTATTTAAGTGTAAATGGGTTGATAATAGTAATGGAGTCGTAGTTTACAAACTCGGTTTCACACAAGTGAATTTTGGGTAGACAGGCGAGAAGGATGAACCCTTCATCATGGCATCACAGACAAAATAGGTATTCTTTATCAACAATCCTACAAAAGAAAATTGGTTTTCTATTCTTCATGGGAAAAGATAGTTTAATTTCAGATCCTATTGATGAAGAAGAGTACTATGCCAATTATTATGAGTCTAGTCCATTTTTTGTTGGCTTACCAAGTGAAAATCTAACACTGATGAGTATACATGTGAAGATCACATAGAAGGGATATTAGTTTAAGCTATACTTCTCATATGTAATCAAACTATTTTTGCATTATATAACATGTTTGTTTGTTCATATGTGATCTTATTTCATTATAGCGTTGATTTTTTATATGTGATCTAAATTTTTTGTTTACTTTTGATTTTATAGATGGCATCTAACTAGGAGCAAAGTGATCATGAGCATGATAATGTTGAGAATCCTGATCAGGGAGCTGAAGGTGCTCATAACTGAAAGTGTAAGGGAGTTAGAGGGATAATTGTGATGAAAGATGTTGCAAATAGGCAAGGGAAGAAGACAATCGTAGAATTCAATGAAGTAGGCATACCACTTACTAATGAGTTTTTCATCTATTGTGGGGTCCTTAGTCAAAGAAAGGTGCCTCTCCTCTCTGAGGATTGGAGACAAGTGAGTCCGATCTATAAAGACCTCATCTGGAAGGATTTAGAGATACATGTGATAGTCTTTTTTCTATTCTTTTTTTAACATTTCTATGTAGTATTGAATGTTGAACCTTCTTAAAGCCGGTATGAACTTGATGAAAAGCTACATAACAAGTCTGTTATGAAGCTCATTGGGAGAATACATAGAGATTGGCGAACAATCCTCACCAAAGACTATGTTTCTAGAGATAAGAAGGAACCCTGGAAAAATTGGAATTATATTTGTCAAGATGATTGGAAGGAGTTTGCTCAACGAAGTCAAACAGAAGAGTTCAAGGTATTAAATTAATTACATTTTTATAATTTTTTATTTCTACTTAACAATATCACTTGTATGAATTAATTAGGCCGTTCATGAAGCTAAAAAAGAAAGGCATGACAAGAATGTGCACAACCACCGATTGGGTTCAGGTGGTTATTGGTATCGCCACCAATGGAGCCAATAACAACAAGAGCAAGTGCAAGAAAACAAAGGGCCTTATACTTCTATTCTTACTGTTGAGTCTTCTAGTGCTTCTAGACGGTTGCCTCACTATGTTGAGCGGATAGATGTAAGGAAAAACAAAGCCGGAGAAATCTTCGTCCAAGCAACAAAGGAGGTGGCTGCAAAAATGGTAAATTTCTAGGTCTAGTGATAATGCCTTTGTTTTTTCACTAGTGTTAAGTTTTACTTGAATAGTTGATTTTTAATGATTTATCAGTTGGAGTTGGCTGCCCAAGCAAGGAGGGCAAGTGGATACCTCAGGGCACAAACAATATGTTGACGGTTGCTCTAGAGACATAAGAGCATCCATAATGTCTTAGGGGCGTTGGAGCTAATTTTGGGATAAAATCTTTTTTTTATCTCATCCCAACAAAAGTGCAAACAAATAAAGAAAGGGGAAGTGGACCCAAAATATGTGTAGAGATTGGTAGATGTATCCTTGGTGAAATAATTTACTTCTCAGGTGATGCAGAAACTAGCTTCTATAGCAGTTACAACACTTATTCATTAATCTCTCACAGAGTGCATTGGGAGCAGCCCTTCAGACCCACAAGGCACAACTGAGGTAAGATTTCAATTCAAGTCATTTTTTTGATAAAAGGAATCCCTCAAATCAATATCTATGTTTGTCAAATTTAAAATTTTATGTTTCATAAAATTGTAGGCCATGTCATCTTGTCGAAGATGAACTAGTAGGCCACATCGTGGCAAATGCCAACACTGTTATTATTGCCACTATGGTTCATAGTATTTGCCTTCCCGTTGATCATTATTATGTGAGAATCATGCATTTATTTCCTGGAATGAGTGACATACCTCTCCCATACGATAACCCAGATGGCACCATAGTTTGGGAGGTAGAAGGCAGCTTTACTCGATGACCCAAATGACTTGTTATATTTTTTCAGGTATGACCAATTTATATTGAAACTTGTATAAAATGATCAAACACTAATATTAGAATATATGCATGTAGCCTACAATAGCTAAGAAGCCTCCTATGATTTTGAAGCCTCCACACCCTCATTTTATTCCATGGGAGTTGTTTGACTCCTTAGGCCCTAAATGCCAGACATTGACAAGATGCTTAAACACTATAGACCAAGCTGATACCATTGTGATCTTTCTTTGCGGACATTGTAGGTATACAACATGACAATCATATAGTGTTGAAAGATGTCTCTAAGGTATTTAAGTATGATTGGTTGAACACATCAGTGCTAGAATTTTGGGATACGGTGAGTGTGAATACCCTGTCACATGTGAAAATTATTTAATTGTTTCCTACATATAGTCTGAGTAATGGTTTGTATATAATATTTTTAGTCATTTGTATTTCACAGCTCGTGAATGTGGAATAGCAAATTTGGGATTTCTACTATCATCATTGATTAGCGATGTACTTAGAGATTTGAGTGGTGTCAAAGAATATGTGACTACTATGATGTAAGTTTTTGGTGTTTCTAAGAATGTGATCTTAGCTCCCTTTAACATTAGTTAAGTTTTTGCTTGTTGTTTATATGTATTAACCTATTGAATATAATTTTTTATTTTAGTTGTCTTCTATTTTAGAAATAGGAACTGCACTTGTGAGTGATTAGTCCCAAGTCTTGAAATGTGTATTTATTTGATCCTTTGGGTGAAAAAATGCCAACAAATGAGGGGCACCCAAAAAAAATGGTGATTCATGTGTAGGTATAGTTTTTCGGTGCCCAACATATTTTGTTAATGTTTGCACATGACAGTTTAATAATGCAAAATATATCTTAATTTATCTGATAGAGGTGTGAAAGCATTTTGTATCGGCGGAGGGAAGGTAGATAAGAAAGAGAAATCAATAACTTGGAGGAGTGTTGATGTATAGTCTTCTCATTTTCCCATTGCATAATATATTATGATGAACTCTACTTAATTACATATTAATGTAAAATTATAAATCACATGCCTCTATACAAGCCAATGGTTGGGTATGCACATATTATGTGATGTTGTATATGCAATTGATTGTCAATCACACAAATTACAAGTGAATATTGAATGTAAGTTATTAGTCTTAGATCATATATACTAAGAAAGTATTCTCATTTTTGATAAATATAATTAGAAGACTCATTCTCTCTACAGTGTTTTATGAATACTAAACCCTATACATTAGAGAAGTTGAATGACCTACGTGAACAGTGGGCAATCTGCTTCATAAAAAATGTGGACTTGAATGAAAAATATGATCGTTGATTGATATTTTTTGATAGTTCAAACTTTGATGTCATATTTTTTATATGTATTTCTAAGTGTGAAATGTTGATCTGTAAAATAAATTTTGAACTTAATATGAGATGGCAATTGATGTTGATATGTATTTCGTGAGTGTGAATTAAATGTTAAGTGGATATGTGTGTGTGAATTTGAATGTGAAGGCATAAGGAAGAGAATTGATGATTTTATGTATGAAATTGAAGTGTGGCTCAGGGTTGCAACTGATATGTGAGTTAGTAGATTTGTGTGCAAACTTGAAGTGAAAAAAATGATAGAATGTGGTATTTTTGTGCCGACTTGGTATAATATATCTTTTTCTTACAGGTGTGATGTCCTGTTGTAAGGACATGATGCTTGCAAAGAGCCTGATGTTCTTCAAAATTCAGTTCTAAAGAATAGTAGGGTCTAGACAGGCTTGCAGGACAGATAACAAATTTGCAGACCTATTGTAAAAGAACATATACTTATTCATGTTAGTTATTTAGAAAAACCAATTATATTTGATTTCCACATCGGTGCTTTCAAGTGATCACTGACATATACATAAACATTTAATGTTCCATAACTGATACATCTGGCATCAAGTTATTTGTCCTTGGTTGCTTGGTAGTAAATAACCAACGAGGAAATGTCAGAGAAACACTCATTGCGATTTATGTCATCAATTTCTTTCTAACAAAGAGCTGATGTGGAAACTTTTTGTCTGTGGTTTACCCAACCAAATAAGAAAGGTCCAACTTTTATCATCTCGCACTTAGTTGTCGGTCTTAAACCGATGTTGAGTGCCAAATATAACTAACATTGTATCCCTATTCTGTAGTAGTGACACTTGGACTAAAGGAGTATAATCATGAATGATGTTTATATTGAGCACTAAACATGTTTAGGTATTCAATTAAACAATAGATCAACTGTATGGATTTAGAATTATAAATTTTAAGTGTTGGACTGACTGATTGGAGTGCTAGGTTGATTGAAAATTGAATTGGTTGATTTCCACATGACTCGGGACACCAACCGATCGGCTCACAGGGTGAACCGATCGACTCAATCTGATGAGATGATCAATTAACTTAGTGAATTGATCGGCTCAGATAGGTACACTTAGTGGGACATTAATTAGAAATGATTGTGAATACAACTGCAATCAAGAAACTTGCAAAGAAACAATTTCTCTATGTGAGATGACTGTTTCACTCACCAAACAATCATTTGGGTGTGTGAGATGGTAGTTTTACGTTGTGCAAGTTCTATAACATTCATGATTTTGGACCCTTCTACTCCCACCTTGACTGGGAACCCTGCCCCTAACTCCTCCTATAAATAGAGGGGTACTAGGGGCTTCCCAACACATAATTGATAATTAGTTGCTCTGACAATTGTTGTCCTCTATGATTGTGATAACCAATAGAGAGTCCAAGCAAGTCCTACCCATTGAAGGGAGGGATAGAGATAGAAAGAATTACTGAGGACAATGACTAGTACATTGATAGGAGGGCACAACTCCTTTTCGTTGGCTTTGGTAGCACAATGTGGATCGGTGGTCCATGTGGACTACTCTAGAGGTGGGAGGCCATTGTATACCTCTAAGAGGACATCATTAACAATAGTCTATGGTGAGAGGAGATGTTACAAACAATGACGTTCGAGTTTGCTATCTTTGGAGAACCCACAGATGAGTCCCAGTGCAACTAAAAGACAGTTTTACACATCTACAACAACAAGGAGTATGTCATTGGACTTGCTCCAGGACCAAGCATATCCTCAAAACCATCCTTTTGATTATATGGTTGTTGATGCGATCCTAGTTTATGGGAAATATGGAAATGAACTTTTTGTTTCTGCTTCCTATTATGTCTATTTATTTCCCTACAATTTGTAGGTGGGTATTTGCCCATCTACATCAGTGTACTTGGAGAATTGTGGGGGAAATGCTACTAAAATTTGTTCGAATCGAACACACATTATACACTGACTAGTGAGATCACATGCTCAAGAATGGGATAGGTGGTACACATTCATTAATGTAAACTTTAATAGATTATTAGGTATAAATTCAAATATATTTTATTATGCAATTAACTCATTCGATAACACCTGATGAGCTACTCATCTCCCATAAAATCATAGAATGGATCGATCATGGATGTCTAATCCAAATCACTAAAGTTTGGATTTTGCTAATGGTCTCAATTAGTTTGTAAGATTTACTGAGGAACATAGAAAACAACCTGGAGATAGATTTTATTTCCCCTATAGGAAATTTAGTAACATCTTAAAATTTAACATTGTTGATATGATCAAAGATCATGGCATGTGCAATATGATTGTACATGGCTATATAGAGTGGTACTGACATAGAGAAATTCCTAGTATAAGATTAACATATGTCGATAGTGGTAGTTGTGTTGGAGAATAAATGGATTCTAATGTTGATGAGAATGAAGCAATTCAAACAAAAATGCTTGATGTGATTAGATATGTGGGAGGTAAATGTTATTGATCCACCTTCCTCATTTAGAAATATTTTTCATGATGCTGAGAAATCGTTATACTTATATTTTTCTAAGTTTATGAAGTTGAACATTGCGTTGAGATTGTATACTCTGAAGGGTAATAATATATGGAGTATAAAAGTTTCACTTCTTTGTTGTCTTTCTTGAAAGAAATTCTCTCTCAAGGAAACAAACTTCCAACCTCAACATTCAAAATGAAAAAGATATTGTACCCAATGGGAATGAAGGTTAAGAAGATTTGTCCATGCACGAATGACAGTGTGCTATTTCAAAAGGACTATATAGATATGAAAGAATGTCCAAAATGTGGGGAGTCTAGGTACAAAAGGGCGACATCAGCTAAAACCTAAATTGAGTTTCCTGCCAAGGTGATGTGATATTTGCCTATGATACCACAATTTTAATGCTTGGTTGCTAATATCATAGATGCATACAATTTATTTTGGCATGCAATGGTAAAGAAAAATAATGATGATATGCTACGAAATGCATCTGAGTCTGTACAATGGAAGAAGATCAATTTATTGTGTCTTGAATTTGGTGAAGAAACCAAGAATTTAAGACTTGGACTTTGTTCTAATAGGTTGAATCCATATGGAACATTAAGTAGCCAACATGGCCCTTGGCATGTGATGATTGTTATATACAATCTTCCACTATGGTTGTGTATGAAGAATAAATATATCATGATGCCCTTACTGATATCAGGCCCCAAACAACTAAGCAATGATATTGATGTTTACCATGAATCTTTTACTGATGACATAAAGAAACTCTAGGGAGAAGGTGTAATGACTTATGATGCTTTGTGCAGAGAGATGTTTAGTTTATGTACTATGCTTGTTTGTACTATTAATGATTTTTAGTTGATGGGAACTTGTCTGGCTACAACGTCAAAGGAACCAAGGCATTCCTATATGTGAGGAAAATACTAACTCAATCCAAATAAAATATGGTGGTAAGGCTATATATCTCAGTCATTGAAGGTATTTACCAAGGGTGCATCCATATTAAAAGTTACACAAAACGTTCAATGCATCAACTGAGGAACGAAGTGTCTCTAAACCTATGTCAAGGAGGATGTTTATGCAATAATAAATAGCATTGTAAATCATTTTGGTAAGAGATCATGTACTACTCCCACTGGTGAAAAGTCTTTATTCAAAAAGAGGTCGACATTTTGAGATCTTCCTTATCAGAGTTCTTTGACAATTCGACATTGTATTGATGTCATGCATATTAAAAAAATGTTTGTGATAGCATCATTGGTACTTTATTGTATATAACAATCAAAACTAAAGATGACATCAAATTCAAAATTGACCTATGTGAAATGGGTATAAGAAAAGAATTAAGAAAAGAAAGAAAAGAAACAAGATAGAAGGACTCCATGATGCACAGGGACAATGGAAGACGAAGGAAGAAGACATTAAAAAAATCATCACCACATTTTTTCAGGGGCTGTTCACAACATCTAACCCAACGGGTTGGGAGGAAGCTTCAAAAGGGATAGAGAGGAAAATTGGCAGAGCAGATAATGAAGTCCTAGAAAGGGATATTACCACGGAAGAAATCCAAATAGCACTGAAAAGTATGCACTAGAACAAAGCACCCGGGCCTGATGGAATGAAGGCCATGTTCTTCCAAAAATACTGGCACATAGTGGGCAGCGACGTGGCAAACTACATAAAGGGATGGTGGAAATCAGAAGGTAGTATAGCTGATGTGAATTCTACTCTGGTGGTACTCATTCCCAAAGTGAAGGCACCTAAGGAGATTGGGGAGTTCAGGCCCATTAGTCTGTGTAATGTCATTTATAAAATTGCAGCAAAAGTCCTAGCCAACTAATTACGTCCTTTGATGGATAAAATCATTTCTGTACAACAAAGTGCTTTTATACTGGGAAGGCTTATCACAGACAACGTGCTGGTTGCCTACGAGCTTTTCCACACTATGAAAGGCGAGAAGAGGAAAAAGAAGGGACATATAGCATTGAAGCTAGATATGTCAAAGGCATACGACAGAGTAGAATGGGGATTCGTGAATTTCATATAGGAGAAGTTGGGTTTTGGTGAGCTCTGGAGGAGGAAAGTCATGAACTGTATGTCGACCGTATCTCATTCCTTTGATATCAATGGGGACCGTACCAAGAAAACTCAACCTTCCAGAGGCCTGCGGCAGGGTGACCCTCTCTCCCCTTATCTTTTTATTTTATGTGTTGAAGCCTTTTCTTCCTTGTTAAATGTTGCTTCACAATAGAATGACATTCATGGTGTACGAGCCAGCCGATATGGGCCTCATATTTCTCACCTTTTCTTTGCAGATGACTCCATCTTTTTTGCGAGGGCGACCAAAGAAGAATGCCTGAAATTAGCTGGGATCATCAGCCAGTATGAACAGGCATCCAGACAAAAAATCAATCTATCTAAAACTGAGGTGGCCTTTAGCAAAGGAGTAAGCAGAGAGAGGAACAACGAGATATGCCAAGTGTTACAAGTCAAAGAGGTGGAGAGGCACGAGAAATACTTAGGCCTACCAGTAGCGGTGGGAAGATCCAAAAAGCAAGACTTCTCATACATTCAGGAAAGGGTATGGAACAAACTTCAAGGTTGGAAGGAAAAGCTGCTATCCAAAGCGGGAAAGGAGGTCTTAATTAAAGCAGTGGCCCAAGCGATCCCAACATATATGATGAGCATTTTCCAGTTACCGGCTTATCTTCTTGACGCCATCAATAGTTGCATTGCTAGATTCTGGTGGGGAGCCAAAGATAGTGAACGGAAAATAGCCTGGGTCAGCTGGGAGAAGCTCTGCACACCAAAAAACCAAGGAGGTATGGGCTTTCGAGACATCAGTGCATTCAATCAAGCTCTTCTTGCCAAACAAGTATGGCGCCTATTTCACAAGAGTGAGACATTGGCCTACAAAGTCCTAAAGGCCAAGTACTTCCCATCATGCAATGTACTAGAAGCCAGAAGGGGTCACAACCCAAGTTTTACGTGGAGGAGTATATGGAATTCCAAAAGCATAATTCTTGAAGGCATGCAATGGAGAGTGGGAGACGGTAAAGACATAAATATATGGACGGACAACTGGATACCCAATCTAAATGGCAGCATTGAAGGCAGGTTGGGCATATCATCACCGACAGTACAAAAGGTCCAACAACTAATTGACCAAGAAACAAGGCAGTGGAACCGAGGGCTGATTAATGAACTACTATCACAAGATGTGGCTGCTATGGTGACAGCTATTCCGTTAGGAGTATCAACGAGGGCGGATGGAATATTTTGGAAGCCAAGCAAGAGTGGGGAATACACAGTACGTTCAGCATATTGGTTGGAAACACAACAACAACATAACATTGAGCAACTAGCTAACCATGTAGAAAAGGAGGTGTGGCGGGCGATTTGGAAGTCGGGCCTAACTCCAAAAGCAGCTCACTTCCTATGGCGCTGCGTCGTCGGCTCATTGGCCACTGTCGGAAGGTTGTTTGATAGATACTGCCATCAAGATGGAATCTGTAATATCTGTGGGAAGGAAAAGGAAGACATAGGTCACATGCTATTCAAGTGTGACCAGGCATGGGAGCTATGGAAAGAATACCCGATGGAAATGCAAAAGCGCATAGATGTGATGGGTGCAAAACCAGTCAAGGCAGCTATCATGGCTGCATCTCTATGGGCTATCTGGAGTAGAAGAAATGACATAACCTTTGGGAACAAGGTGCGTCAACCGCTACTTATGAAGAATTCTTTGCTGCCGCTAGTATGAGCACAACCGAGGACATGTAGTGGGCAGGTCAGCCCACCACCGGCGGAAGCTCGTGTACGCTGGTGCAGGCCGCCGGAGGGAATTATAAAATTGAACTGTGATGCGGAGGTGAACGTTCAAGGAGCATACGGCCTTGGGTTGGTTTGGAGGACAGCTAATGGAGAAGCAACAAGAATAGAAGGAAAGAAACATCCGACACTCAAGGACCCAAAATGCGCTGAAGCACTTGCCATTAGAGAAGGCCTCCTCATTTCCAAAGACATGAATCTCACTCACGTTATGCTGGAGTCAGACGCTGAAGCAGTGATCAACTTATTGAGACGGGGACTAGAAGAGAAGACCTCCTGGGATCCATTCTTGAGGACATAGCTCACCTTAGAATTTTCTTTTACAATATTTCTTTTGTTTTTTGTCGTAGAATGGCTAATAGGTTGGCTCATCAGTTAGCGCGGATGGCCTCTAGAAGTAATTTTTCTTGAATTAGTAGTAGTTCATTTCCTCCTGTTGTAATGAAATGCATTAAAGCAGACTTGGTTATCTAATATATAAGATCGTTGAACCTAAAAAAAAAAAGAATTTACCAAGGGTCTTCACACCTATTTCCCTCCTGCTTGTTACACCTTATCTACAAGGGAGAAGAGAACTTTTTACGGGTGCTTGCTTAATGTTAAGGTACTACAGGGATACTCAGCCAGTTCTGTAGATTGGTATCTATGAAGGATCTGAAAATGATAGGTCTTAAATCTCATGATTTTCACACTCTAATACAACATACCTTGCATGTGCATATTTGATCTATCCTTACTAATCATGTAAGGTTTGCAATTACTAGGATTTGCTTCTTCTTCAACTCTTTATGCAACAAAGTAATTGATTTTGAGATTCTAGATAAGTTACAAAGAGAAGTGGTCGTTACCCTATGCCAATTTGAGTAGTATTCCCCCCTTCATTATTTCATATCATGGTACAACTAGTTGTCTTTTTTATTAAGAAAGTGAAAATGTTGGATCTAGTTTTTTGGGATTGAATTTATCCTTTTGAGTGGTACATGAGTGTTTTTAAAGGTGATGTTTAGAACTATTGTCGGACTGAAGGGGGTATCATTGAGATCTATGTTTATAGGGATGTTATGGACTTTTTCAAGGAATTTTTGAGTTGCAACAGAACTCCTACTATAACCATATATCCTGACATTTATTTTGACAAAGGTACTTTTAGAGAACAACATATAGATATCAATCATGATCAGTGGAGGCGAGCACATTTGTATATTTTAAACAACATTGATGATGTGCGTATTCATATCATTGAGCCCACCAATGAGATCAAAACATAATATCCCCAAACCTTATATGAGTAATTGTGCGTGTCTCTTCCAATATGTGTAATTGGAACCATTATAGAGTTTTGACAGCATGACTTGAATTCCTTCAAGGTTGAGATGGCCCAGAGGTTTTCTCCTATCTTCAAGACTTATTAAAGTTCATTGAAGCCTTCTCTAACGCCAATTGTTGTGTTCTCTTGGGTGGGGGCGTGAATAAAGATAAAATAGAACTTAATCAATGTAAAACACTAGAAAGGTTAATTGCAACTTGCTTACAAGTATATGGAACCGAAAATATAAAGTAAGTAATTATATAATAAAAGCAACCACACAAGATAGAATATGTAGAGTATTTTCTTTAAAAGATTGCAGTCCACTACCTACTTGTTTAACTAGGATTTTTTACGTACTTTATTCCTTTTGTTTACTAATACAAAATAACTGATGTCTTTTGTGGCTCAATGCAACCCTATTTTTCTAGCTCAAGGAGAAATTGCACAATGGATTAGATCGCAATCAACCTCCCAACTTATTCATATCCTTCTCATAAGAAGTAGCTTCAAGAAGCTTCCCAAAGGTATTCTCCTAAGAAGTAGTTGGAAGACACAAGAACAAGTAAAGAGAGCAATAGAGGAAGAAGAAATTATAACTCTCACAAGATATAATATTTGTAGCTCTCTATAAATAAGTGTTTATTAAATCTCCACAAGGATTAGAAAAGGTTGTATTAAGTGGAGTGGGGCACTACTATTAAGCTATGGCTTAGACCTGTAGATAGAAATGGAGAATTCTAAGCTTGGAATAGGATAACATGTAATAGATTGCTCAAATGTGTGTATAAGTATCCATAAGACACTCCTATATTTAGGAAGGACTTAGGAATGGTTCATATATATATCTTGAGAGAATTTACGTCAAGTTAAATGTTAAACTAGTTGTTAGAATGTCAAAAGTCAAGTTTACATTGGATAAATTTTGTTTTCTAAACATTCTCGGTTGAACTTTACTTTGACTGAGATCCATATCTATAAAAATATACTTCTACCAACAATCGGTCTCAAGAAACGTTGTAATGACTCTTTCTAAAATAACTCTTTTTTGGTCGAGATGAAGTTCCATTCAAATGGATCTCTGTCGAAGAGAGTTTGATCAAAATATTTTGTGTAAAGTCATTACTAAATACTTGGAAAACATATAAAATGATTTTTCTAATGACACCTTGCTATCATAAAGGCTTGATATAAGTGTGGAAAAGGGTTTATGATAGGATTAGGTTGATCATCACTTATTCTTACATCATTCCAAGCAAGTTGTACAAAATGCAACTGTACCAAGCATATACATGGTACCACTTGACCTATAAGCATCCAAACACATATATTGTAGCATGTTCTATATTTTTGGATCCTTTCTAAGTTCCTTGATCACCTAAAACACTAAATGCACATATTAGGGGCATAGATGGGAATCATGTGTATCATAAAAATAAGAGTGTGGCGTATCCAAAATGACAACAAGAGGTACTTTTGACAAACTATGCTTCAATGCATTTTATAGTGAAATGTGTTTGTTCAAAATACTAGCTAACAAATTGAAATTAGGTCCTTTTGACTACACTTTGGTCGAACTAGAGGTCAAATAAGATGAGTATCTTGAACTAAGAGTTTTATTGAGAGATACACAAAATCTTATTTTATTTTGAGATATTTCCCATATTAATTGATAGTTTGACCAAATCATCTCACTTCAACTATAGGTTTGACAGAGAATTCTACTTACCAAAAAAAGATACAAGAAAATGAATTTTTCTTCTAGACACTCAGTACATAAAAGATATTAATTTGCATGTATTCGTATGGACCTAAGTAAGACAAAAATATCTCACAGGCTCATCATAAGTAACCGTTCAACCAAATAGGATTTAAATGGACACATTATAAGACACTACAATGCTTTGAAATATATACAAGAAAATAATTTCTCCTTGTATGTTATATGCCCTCTTTGATTGTTGTAACTTATATGATCATGTAATCACTTCATACATATTTTTATAAATAGCTTTAATTTCAATATTTGATACCTTAAATAGGTTCACAATTGAGTGAGGAGTCGTTGTTGTGACCTTTAAGATTTGCAACCATATTGAAATAAACTCAATATATATATATATATATATATATATAGAGAGAGAGAGAGAGAGAGAGAGTCAGGCTAGAGTACACTCGAGTGTGCGGATCGCACGAATACACTCAAGTGTGTTTGCATATCAAGACTATTTTTTGCAAAATGTAAACCATTGATCTTCACCGACATACTATAATTAGGCTATATATAAATTTTGAGCCCATTTGGTTGAGTGTAAGTCACTCATCCAAGGGCAACAAAATCGACGCGCGAAACTAATTTGAAATGCATAATTTTTGCGGTCTTCATAACATGAGCTATACATAACCAAATGTGCTCAAATTTTAAGTATGAGTTGTTCATGAGATGTTTAAGAATATTAATGGATTAGATTTTTAAAAAAAATATTGCATCATGAAAAACTACTTGAGAGTATTCCGCTTCAGATACACTCAAGTGTATTCTAGCTTGACTCTCTCTCTCTCTCTCTCTATATATATATATATAAATATATCTGCAACTAATGGTTCAATTAAAAATAGGGAGAGATACCGAACATGCTAAGCTTGAAGAACACATTGTCCCTAAGATCCTATATTAGATCTACATTTTTACTAGTTTCTATGTGTTATATCAAAAGTTGTACATCTTCAAATTGAAAGATCTAGAGGGGGGGTGAATAGAGCTTTTTGGAGTCTTAAAGTTTTTTAAAAAATTAAAACATTTGAACAAGAAGTAGAAGGAAATAAGGAAGACCCAAGGATGTAGAGTGGTTCCTACCTTAGAAATCTAAGGTAGTCAGTCCACTACCCAATTGTTTCCAATCGAGATTTTGAAAGCAATTTATTTTATTACCTATTGAGGATGTTACACAAAATACAATTGCTTTCCTACACCCTTGAAGTAGCCTTCACCTGAAGTAGCCTCAACCCTCCTAGAAGCAACCTTCTGAAGTAACTCGAAGCTCACCCTTGAAGTAGCCTTCACTTGAAGTAGCTTCAATCCTTGAGTTAGCCTTCTAAAGTAACTCCAAGTCCCCGGGAGCATCCTTCACCACCTTGAAGTAGCCCCATGAACCTCCTTTCAATAGCCTCCAAGCTTGGAGTAGTCAAGGAGAAAAAAATACAATAAAAAGGAACAAGATTGGAAGAAAGAAACAATGTTACCAATGAGTACACCACTTTGATCCTATATCAAGCGTATTGATCTCCTATCCACTGTAGATGAACGAGGTAGTGTGGTGGGTAGGAGATACTAAGCTACAAGACACTAATGAAGAGCTCAATAAACTGAATTGCAATTGAAACTTTGCTTGTTGCTCACAAAGGATGATTCTCAAGTTGCAATTGTGTATGCTCAAGTGCTTTGAGTATCCTAAGGCATGTCCTATTTATAGGAATGGCTTACAAGGGTCTAGGGATATTCTATATACTTTCTAGGATGTTCTTAGTGATCAACTAGCCATTAGGTGTCCACTAATTATATTACAGTGGCTAGTTGTTTAATGCTGAAAAGTGCAGTCTAGAACCTTTCTCGGTCGAGGAGTTTGTAGACCGAGTGTGTCTCAGTCGAGCTTTTTGTCGACCGAATGGGAGGTTGAGGTCAATGCGTTGTAACATTCGAGTCCAACTCCCAACTACTTTGCTAACTCATTCTAATGGCTAGGAGGGTTTATTCTCGATTGATAATTTTATCGATCGAGAGTGTCTCGGTCGAGGACTTTGTCGACCGAGAAAGTCCCTATTTCAATGTGTTGGGCCATGTACTAAGTGTGTGTATCAATGTGTAATTTTTCTTCTATCTTAGGGGAGGATCTATCTAAGTGTTGTGAATGGATAGGGAAGATCTAATGCTTGATTTACATGATATCTATGTACTTGTACATTATATACTTATACAAGTTTTTACATCGAGTACAATCATGAAAGTAAAAGTAATCTAAGCAAGTTGATCTTCCAATTTGTATTGTTCTTCAACTATCCACTTCATTATGTGTTTATCCCTGAAATACTCAAATAACAAGTTCGATCAGCAATAATAAAATGTTTGTCATCATCAAAACAAAGGGTTTAATAATGTCCAATTTAGCCAACAATCTCCCCTTTTTTGAAGATGACAAGCATTTCTAAAATATAAATCAAGGGAATTTAAAATACATGAGTTTCATACCTGAGATTTACCTTATGTAGACATTCTCTTGTTTATTCATGAAGTGTGTGATAGATATTCCCAAAGAGATGTGGAACATAGCATCCAACTCTTTAAGGAATATAACAACATTTTATGTGAAGCCAAGAGATTTTGAAACTCATTCAATTTTGAGTTATATAATTTTGTGTTTGATTTATATTACTTCTCCCCCTTTGTCATTTCAAAAAAGATAGCCAATAATTATAATTAAGATTATTATTAGTACTCCCCCTGAATATGATGATCCCCCTCAATATGATACTCAAATTTGAAAAACAAAGGTAAAAGATGACCAATGCAAGCAACAAAGTAGCCACTTTTTATTATTATGATAATAATGACAGCAAGATCAAGTACATAAAAGAAAGATAGTCCATTACAAAGTGATTACAATCATATCACTACATGATAACACCTCATTGAAAAGATCTCAGAATGTCATCAACCTCGGGATCCTTTCCAAGGAAAGGATAAACACCATAGTACTTCACCATTGACTACCAGTCTAGTGCACCTGTCTTAGTGAGGGCGTAAGCTTCCAAGAAGGTGGGTATATGATCAAAATAGAAGTGGGCAGCAATGTCTTGAAGTTGCATGGGTGAGAATTCGGTGTGGGAGAGGTCAAATGATGGTGGAGGTGGAACTTGAGTGTAGTTGTGGGATGGATTGTAAGGGTAGAGAGGACCAGGGTAGCGTGAATAAGGATAGTTTTCAGGGTCATTTGGAGTGAGAGTTTGCATTCCTTGGTTTATGTAGGTTATGGCATGATGAGTATAGTATATTTGTCTTTCTAAGTGATAGGTAGCTCCAGTTAAGTAGGTGATGTTATTAGATAGGTTATCAATGGGTTGGCTAGGAATAGTATGAGGTGGAGGAATATCTTGAGTGAATGGATCCCTTTCAGTCCTAGCCCTTTTATGACCAAACTCAATACCCATTTTCTCAATTGTATTTCTAGTAGTTTTTTGAGGTTTCCTATCACATTTAAAACCTAGGTCCTCAAGGCTTTTCTTAAGATAATGTTGGGTAATTTGGAAAACAAAGTCAGCATAAGGAGGATTGCCAGTAAATTCTACCATGTTTTTGAGAATAAGGCGAATGAAGTTTATGGGTATGCTTTTTAGAATGGCATAAATGAGATACATTCGAAAGGTAGGTACCTCCGATTTGTTATCTCTAGGAAAAATAATAGTTGAAACAATTAGGTTCACTATCCTAGCTTCAGGTTTTAGATTAATTGCATAATAGGTACTCCGTTCTTCATGGCAGGATGTGTTGGGTAGAAAAATGGTTCTATTAATATCACTCAAACTAATGGTGGTGTCATCTTGTGATAGCTTATTAAGAGGATTTCCAGTGGTTAGATCAATAAACCCCTTATATTCTTCTACATCAATGTTTAACATAGTAAGGACATCCTCCTCAGAAAAGTGAAAACCAAAACCACTAACCATAGAAGAAAAAGAGTGAGCATGGTCAGGATTTGTGGATAGATTGGCATAGAACTCATTCACGGCTTGGGAGGAGTAGGAGAGGAAGGATGGAGTAAGGAATTCAGAAAGATGTTGCACCTCAAAGAGTTCTTCTAGATCAATAATAGTGATGAAGTCGTTGACGTCCACCGGCTGTCGAGGAAGAGGGGACTTTGAGGATACCTTGAGATACCGATCTCCGGCAACAATGTCATTGAAGGAAATGTCGTTGATGACCGTCAGTGCCAGAGAGACTGTCCTTCCTTTCCTTGCCACAACTTGCTTCTTTCCACATGAAGAAGAGGAAGCCATCTTGAAGATATGAGATGGAAGACAAGCAAGGCAAGATTATGGTAGAGAATAGCTGAAAATTCACACAAGAAAGCACTAGAGGGGAGATAGAGAAGTGATATTGTGAATTTGTGAGAAGTGTGGCCATTTTGGGCTCTATTTATAGAAAAAAAGAACCCTTCTCGGTCGAGATATTTTTCGACTGAATGTAATTTTGTTCAGCTTAAAACATTCAATTGTTAAATCATGCATCTATATTCAGTTTGTTATTAAATGACTCTAACCAAACAGGACCAACACATGGGTACCAAAATCTATCTCGTTTGCAGGATTGGGTGGTTGATAGTGGATGTTCTAAGCATATGACCGACTACAAAAAGGCCTTTTAAACATTTGAAGAAAAGAAAAGTGGCACAGTCACTTGTGGAGACAATGGAAAAGGAAAGATTGTTGGAATAGGTAACATTGGTACAAATCTTCAAATAAAAAATGTTTTACTTGTTGATGGCCTACATCATAATTTAATTAGTGTTAGTCAACTATGTGATAGTGGCTATGATGTCTTATTCAATAAAACTTGTTGTAAACTATTGATTGAAAATACTAATGAAATCATTTATGAAGGAAAAAGAATAGGAAATCTATACATACTTAGGCCTAATTCTATGCAAGCCATTTTTGGAAAATGCCTTCTTGAAAAAGATGAATCCTTACAACTATGGCATAGAAAATTAGGCCATGCAAGCTTACATGTTATCAAAAAGTTGATTAAATATGATCTTATACATGGGTTACCTAAGATATCTTTTGATAAACCTGAAAATTGTGAACCTTGTACCCTAGGAAAGCAAAGCAAAACTTCTTTCAAATAAAAAACAATGCTTAGCACTACTAGATCATTAGATCTTATTCACATGGATTTGTTTGGTCCTATGAGAACTCAATCTATTGGTGTAAAAAGATATTTCTTTGTCATTGTAGATGATTATAACAGATACACATGGGTCCATTTTCTTGCAAACAAAGATGATACAATTCAAACATTCATAAAATTTTGTTCTAAGATTGAAAATCTATTACAAAATAAAATATGTACAATTAGGAGTGATCATGGTGGGGAATTTGAAAATCATATCTTTGAAGAATTTTGTACATCTCAAGGATACACTCATAATTTTTCAGCACCACACACTCCACAACAAAATGGCATAGTAGAAAGGAAAAATAGATCCTTACAAGAAATGGCTAGAACAATGTTACTTGAACATAATTCACCTAAAACTTTTTGGGATGAAGCAGTAAATACAACATGCTATGTGTTAAATAGAGTAACGTTGCATTCTCATCTAAAGAAAACTCCATATGAACTCATCTGCAACAAAAAACCAAGAGTTGATTATTTTCATACCTTTGGGACAACTTGCTATATCTTAAATACCAAAGACGATAAAAACAAATTTGATTCTAAATCACATAAAGCATTCTTTTTGGGATATTCAACTTCTAGAAAAGCTTATAGAATGTACAATACTATTGCTAGAAAAGTTGAAGAATCAATCCATATTACTTTTCATGAGGAAACAACTCAAAATGCTGAAAATGAATATGAGGATATAAATGACATTACTCATCAAATAAAAGACTTAACTTTAACCACAAAAGATGATCAAAATACTGAAAATAATCAACAAAATGAGACACAACAACCTGTTCCTATATTAATCAAAGATCATCCCCATGATTTAATCATTGGAAATCCTCATGATAAAGTAAAAACTCGATCATCATTTAGAGATTTTGCAAATATGGCATTTGTATCGATCATTGAATCTAAAAAGGTAAATGAAGCACTAAAAGATGAACATTGGATAATGGCTATGCAAGAAGAACTAAATCAATTCACAAAAAATGAGGTATGGGACTTAGTTCCTAAACCACAAGACAAAACCATCATTGGAACTAAATGTTTTTTTTGAAATAAACTTAATGAAGTCGGGGAGGTAGTAAGAAACAAATCTAGATTGGTGGCTCAAGGGTATAATCAACAAGAAGGAATAGATTTTGATGAAACCTATGCACCTGTGGCAAGACTTGAAGCCATTAGCCATAGCTGCCCACAAAGACATCATACAATTCCAAATGGATATAAAAAGTGAATTTTTAAATGGAATCATACAAGAAGAAGTATATGTTGCCCAAACACCTGGATTCAAAATCCCTGGTAAAAGTGATCATGTATATAAACTTAAAAAGGCACTTTATGGGCTTAAACAAGAACCTCGAAACTGGTATGAAAGACTTAAAAATTATCTATTCGATAACAATTTCTCAATAGGAAATTCAGACTCTACATTATTCTACAAAACATATGAATCCAATTTTCTTGTTGTACAAATATATGTTGATGATATCATTTTTGGTGCCTCAAATGATTCCTTATGCAAACAATTTAGTGAAATAATGCAAAAGGAATTTGAAATGAGTCTTATGGGAGAATTAACATTCTGTCTTGGTTTTCAAATAAAATAAACACCCGTTGGGATTTTCATAAGCCAAGAGAAGTACACTAATGAATTATTAAAACACTTTGGAATGGAAAATTGCAAGCATGCTACCACACCAATGGCCACCTCTGCTAAAATTGACAAGGATGGAGATGGAGAACCCACTGATTATTCCTTATATAGGGCTATGATTGGTAGCTTGTTAAACTTAACTGCTTCTAGACCGGACATTATGTTTTCCATTGGACTTTGTGCTAGATTTCAATCTAAACCAATGCAATATCATTTTCAAGCCATTAACTATATCTTAAGATATCTTGCCAGTGCTACCAACTATGGATTATGGTATCCTAAAGGTCAATCACTAGATTTAAAAGCTTTTATCGATGTCGATTATGCTAGTTGTCGACTTGATCTTAAAATCACAAGTGGTGGTTGTTTCTTATTAGGATGAGCTTTAGTATCATGGTTTAGTAAGAAACAAAACATAGTTGCCCTTTCTACCACTAAAGCCGAATATATGGTGGGTGGTTCATGTTGTGCTCAAGTTTTTTACATGCAACAAGTTCCTCTCATTCGGTCAATAAAAAGCTCGACCGAGACACACTCGGTCGGCAAACTCCTCGACCAAGAAAGGTTCTAGACTGCACTTTTCAGCATTAAACAACTAGTCGTTGCAATGAAATTAGTGGACACCTAACGGCTAGTTGAGCACTAAGAACATCCTAGAAAGTGTCTAGAATGTCTCTAGACCCTTGTAAGCCATTCCTATAAATAGGACATGCCTTAGGACACTCAAAGCACTTGAGCATACACAATTGCAACTTGAGAATCATCCTTTGTGAGCAACATGCAAAGCTTCACTTGCAATTCAGTTTCTTGAGTTCTTCATTAGTGTCCTATAGCTTAGTATCTCCTAGGCACCATACTACCTCGTTCATCTACAGTGGATAGGAGATTAATATTCTTGATATAGGATCGAAGCGTTGTACTCATTGGTAGCATTATTTCTTTATTCCAATCTTGTTCCTTTTTATAATATTTTGTTCTCCTTGACTACTCCTAGGTTGGTGGCTGTTGAAAGGAGGTTCGTGGGGATACTTCAAGGTGGTGAAGGCTGCTCCCGGGGACTTGGAGTTATTTTAGAAGGCTGCCTCAAGGATTGATGCTACTTCAAGTGAAGGCTACTAAAAGGGTGAGTTTGGAGTTACTTCAGAAGGCTGCTTCTAGAAGGATTGAGGCTACTTTAGATGAAGGCTACTTCAAGGGTGTATGAAAGAAATTGTATTTTGTGTATCATCCTCAATAGGTAATAAAATAAATTGCTTTCAAAATCCCAGTTGGAAACAATCTGTTAGTGGAATGACTACCTTAGATTTCCTAGAAGCTCACCTCGCTCAGAACAAAACCTGAAGATGTTCAAGAAATAATTTCCCTTTGTTAAGTTATGTCCTTTCCATCTGTACATGAGATATGTATTGTACATGTAGGTGTAGAAAAAGTTGTAGTAAACATTTAATGAAAGTAAGTTATAATGAGGCATAGGAAAATATTGAAGTGTATGCTTTAAAATATTTAATATTGCATCTTGATAACTTACATCTTCTTAAGAGTAAAATATAATATAAACGCAAGATTCATCTCAATTAATATTATGTCTTTATTCTATCACATGTGTGATCTTATTGATAGTGAAAATAACTATCCACTTCATCTCTTACACCTCCTTTATGCATTTAACCAAATTTTTTTCTTCTACAACCATTTAACTTCATAATGTTTAATATCAAATTTGGTATAACTTAATCTTCTTAGTGAGGAAAATTTTATCATGTATATATGTTATATGTTATTTTGGAACTAAAAAAGTGACAAAATGCATTAATAACCATCTTAAAATAACTAATATTTAACTAAAATACTTATAGGTATATCTTATTACCATTGGATTAACTATCGGTGTTTTACAGTAACGTAAGCTGAAGTGTCTATAGGATGATTTGAGAATGGATAATTTATATATACTAGCTTATATACCAAGCTTTATACCATAATTAGGATAGAAATAACTCTACAAATTAGTAAAGAGAGGCCATAAATGAGTAAAAAAGACAATATAATCTTGGATGGTTCCATGATGATGCTCATCTAGATGGAATATTCATCTAGTTCAATGTATCTCCTTTGACTGATGCATAATGTCTACTCATCGCCTGCAAGGGTGTATCTCACTGGTGATCAGACTATAAAAGCAGGAAGAGGTCTCAAGTTCAAATACATTTGAGGACGAATAAACTGGGATTTATGTTTGACATGGTTTGTACCAGAAGTGATGAGTTGTTCACTTGGTTTACCATACTCCACTTGTGTCGGGCCTCCATAGGTTAATGAGGGGTCGGGGAGAGGAAGTCTCCTTAATGACTCATTATTTTTCACAATGTCTACTGATGTCTTTTTTAAAGGTTTTGGGAGATCTTGATTTTTCAAAGGGGTTATTCGACTCTAAGGCCTAGGGAAACTCTATGGAACATATTTTTTGCTCCATGGAATCAACAAATGGGAGTAGTAGATGAAGATTGAAAGATGCATCAACATTTCATAGGAATTTCAAAGGTTGCCCCTCCACACGTGAGGTAATTTTCATCAACTCCTCTTTGAGAAAGGATAATTAAACAAGGTTTGGTGGAATTATTAGATGGCATATTTTTAACTAGATGTGAAGGGCTTTGGTTAAAAAATATTAATTTATGAGGGACCGGATATCACAAGGGATACGACATCCACTAAATATATTTGTTGAGGTTTGAACTTTTACTTGTGAAGGCAGATCCTTCGTAATTACTTCCTTATTTTCAAAGAAATTATCCCTTATTATTGTCCTTAATCTTGTTTCTTATTGTGTAATTGGAAGAGACAACTTGGATAGCTGCAACTATTCATTTTGGCCTTTCTACCAAAAAAAGTGCTATAGGAGCTGCTTATGTAAAACCTCTTCCCAACTAGTTACCCTTTTCAACTATAGATGTAGGTATTTACATCAAGTGATATTGGTCTAAAAAATCAATTTGAATTTTCATTATCATAATTTTTTTGTTGAAAGGAGACATCCTCAATGGGTTTTAAATTATGATTGCACAAATATTTAATAAATAACTCTATTGTATTAGGCATATCTATGTGCTTAAATGTTTGTCCAACACTGTACGAGTAAGATTCTCAAGAAAGAAACAAGTTCAGGCTATAAGAAAAAATATAAAATCATACTCAAGTATTCAAGAATGTCTAGGTTGCTTGGTGGGGTTGGTTCCATTGTTTCAATATTTGACCATGTGCTTGGTATCATTAATTCATGCTTATTTCGTTTATTTATATGTGCTTGGATGATCCATCAATGTTTTCCTAAGTTTTTATATATTTAAAAACATAGGTGAATAACATGATGTTTGTGAAGTATATGATAATGGTTTTTACTACAATTTAGAGAAATAGGTTTTGTCAAACTTTTAGAAATTTATTTATAATATAATAAAATTTGTGGTGTCCACGTATAAATATACATATTTTGCAATTTTAATTTCAAAATTTTATGACCTTGGTCTATGTATAAGCATTTTTTGACACAAAATAACCATCCAAGTTCAATGAACATGGAAAAAACCGAACTCAACCCACCCAAATTTATAATTTTGGTTAGGTTGTGGGCCTCTTTGATTAAAGTCTGGTGGGTCTAAATCTGGGTAGAATGTACAAGGTCCATCTAATTGGTTTGTGATCAAGCTTAGGATGACAAAAGACTTCTATGTTGATACTCATTCCTACTAATACATACAAAGAGTGTTGTTATGCTATAGGAATATAAGCCATTTTAATGAAAACAATGAAAGGTGAGCATATTAGGCCAAACGTGACATGGATCTCGGCCCTGATCAGGCAAGTTAAATGATTTTTTTAAACTGCTTGTATTTTTCCAAAATTTTATAATGTCCCTACATTTGAATTATTTCAAGTCAACACCCTCACTCTTAAATATGTGATTGTACTAATGATTTTGTTCTGTTTTTATTTCATTTTCTCTCCACTTTGACCAAATGCATCTATCCTTCCATATTTTTCCTTTTCTTCTTTATGTTTTGTTTTTACCTTCCTTGATAGCCATGACCATGTCGATGGATTGTAGATATTAGTAAAGTCGAGAATTGCAAATCAAAGATATTTTGTTATACAAATCTAACATGTGTTTGTTTATGAAATTATTGTTCATATAAAACTAGGTTGGTCATGTTTGGAGCAAAACTGATCTTTCCCATAAATCAAATACATTAATGTAGCCATGTTAGACTCAAAAAGCTATGGTATACAATTCAATTTTGTTTCACAACTTTATATTTAACATTGAGAGTTATGTACGTATTGAAGTTGGACTGATTTATAATTAACGAGTTTAAAAATAAAACTTCATATAAAGGTATGGTTAATTTATATTTTGAGTTGTTAATACAATACAAAAGTTATATATAACACTTTATTGATATTGTAATATATTAAAAATTGTGTACATTAATATAGTGTCTTAATAGTGACATGAAGAAATATAAAAACCTCTGCTATTTGGATTTACCTCCACAACAAAAATTATACTACTTGGATATGTTATCTGTTTATTAATTGTTTATAAATTCTACTATAATGTAAAATTAATTAATTAGCAGCCTTATATAAGCTTGTTTTATTAAAATGCTAATAAAAATTGACAAAGAATCATTTCATACAATAACTATCAAAATAAAACATGACATGCGTAGCTAAGATACAAACCTACCCAAAGCATTGTTTGTTAGGAACCAATGAGGTTTGAAATTTTGAATGTATCTTTGATATCCTTATTGTAGTAATAGTAATACACGTGTTGGAATGGTCAAACACATTTTTATATGAAAGATTTTCCAGATAAGTTGTGCATCCTGGTCAATGTAACATCATTAAATAAATTATAATCATGATCCTAATAGTCTATTCAGTTTTCTACTTCATCTAACCCGTTGCCAATGTGATCATTATTTGAATAATGAAAGCTTAGGTAAGATCCCAACTAGGTCAGATTCTAGTCCAAGTAGGTTGGATTCACATATAACAAACACAATTTTCATATGATTAGTAATATATAAATTTAGGAACCAAATTGCATCCTTAAAAGTTCATACATTTTTAGAATAATAAAAGCTATTATGGCACACATTTCTAAAAATATGAGCAGCTTGATACTTAGGTTGACCCATAACCAACATCATTGTTATTTTTAAATTGATATCTTAAGAAAGAGTCAAACCTAACATTCCAAGTCCAAGTAGGTTGTATTCACTTATAAATACCATGGTTTCATATGATTAAATCCTAGAACCAGATTACATACTTAAAATTTTATTGCAACTATAATTTAACGAAGACTATCATCAGACACTTTAAAAAAAAAGACCATACATAAAGCCATGATGTTCATATAACCGACACTACTACACTTATAACCCAACCACTAATTAGATTGTTGTTGCATAGTACCCATCCTAAAACCTCTTCCTGGCTAGACATTTTCAATAATAAAAATTCTAGTCCAATGTGTGGTCTTTCCACTTTTTGTTTTTGATATGAAGAATCGCTCACTATTGCATCTTGGAGTTGATAAATATGACAAAATTTAAATCCGACACATTAACTATTAATTTCTATTGAGAAAAAAATAAAGTATTACTAAAACCACGAACTCAAGTGACAATTTTAGTTCCCAAACTTAAAAAACACAAAATAAAGCGTTAAATATAATTCAAAGTGTGCCACTGCATGATTTCATTTTTTGAAACCACAAACTAGGGTATTTTTTATAACAAGAAGTAAAATAATATTTTTATATAAAAATAGACATGCTTGTGTGACATGGTAAAGATCATTTGGGTGGACAACTTAAAAATATCATGAATGCATTGAGGCATTTAGGCAAGTAAAGGAAAAAAAAACAAATATGTCTCAATTACAATAGTTAATAGTGGAGATCATTGTGATGGAATTACTTATAAGAGGGGGCATTATATATTTTCAGTAGAAGAATGTAGAAATTTTGGAAATGAAACACTATGATTAATTTTTGTAAAATATGACAGTATTTTAGGTATGAGAAGCATTTCCTATCTAATATGTTAGGTGTATCTTGTGCATTGTATGGGTTTAGAATATTATATTACTTTAAAGAAAGTAAACATGATACCTCATCACTTTATTTAGTAAAATAAAATATTAGATAATCTTAGACTTAATAGGAATTTACTTTATGAGTACGATAGACTACATAAACTACACTATTAAAACTTATCTTGACTAATGGTATACCAAATATAGTGTTAAAGAAGAAGATTACTAAAAAGAATAAAAAAGGATAGAATAAATGATAAATTCTTCATGGCACCAGCAAGGTCACTGCTTAGATCCTTCGTAGTATCCTGTCAAAGAAGAAACCTCCTCCATTTGCTCCAACCTTAGTTGCATTACTCTCTAAACTGTAGTAACCAAAAAATACGGTTTGTAGGAAGGGTATGAGTCAAATTCCTATTTAGAAGTAATACAACCTTATTTAAAAACATAAGGATAAATTAATTAATTTTCATACACTAAATGTAAAATTGGACACAACCCTTCCCATGACCTCCCATATATAGTAAGACAAGGGTCAATCCATGATTTAAAAATTAAAAAAAATTACATTCAATCAATCCAACGTCCTTTCACATAGTCTTATTATAGTATGAAAGGAGAAATTTTGATTTTGAAATCTAAAAGAATGACATCCAAGTCCTTCTAATATCATCTGTATTATTAGAATAAAAGGCTAATAATAACTAAAAAGATGAACAAAATATAAAATACCTCTCATACTCTTTCCTATATAGTTTGAATTAGAACATATGGACTACTTTGTAATTTTAAAAATATAGTAGAGAAAACGTCCACATGTTTTCTTATATAGTAGAAAGGTAACAAATAAATCTAGTTATTCCATGACCTCACATATATCTTAAGACAAAGGAAAGTATATATATTTAAAAATGAAAGGAAAGGTTTACATTGAATCCCTCCTAGGACATTTCATATAGCCCAATTATCATGCATAAGGGGTAGTTTCAATTGGCCCAATTACACTCAATCCCTTTTAGCTTTTGTATGACTTTCTATTTACACTAATGACTAATTGATGATAAAAAACAAGAAAATACATATATCACACCTTGTAGTCTACTATATCAACATATAATCCAATACCTTGCAAACTTTAAAAATATAAGAATTAGAGAAAATGCTCTCGGGCTTCCTTTAGTAGATTGAAAATAGACTTACTGTCATACACACATGCCCATTTTTGTACTTTTGTAGTACATTCAATATCCTTAAATAATAATTTTTTACTAAATGGTTATATGTCTCATATGTATATAATGTTGTGGTTTATTGGTTATATGTCTCATATGTATGTAATGTTGTGGCTTATTAAAAATAACTACACATAAAATTTATATATATCTTCATTGTTAATATAAACTTAGTGTGAATACTAGGGTTCTGGTTATGGATGGATTAACCCCCCAAAAAGATACCTCTACTAGGTGGACAATTCTTTATATACATGGTCCACTAGACAAGATTTTCTCTTTCATTCATCTAGTAGGATTTCTAACTCATTACAGCAGATTGAACTCAAAACTGATACCAAATAGTTTATATATTAGGATTTTTGGAAATGTTATTATTTATATTAATCACACTCCTCTTCTTGATGTACAAATATAATTATTGGAAATTTAGTACTTGATAGCATGAAGGTGTTGAGCTCAGACACTTGTTTCTTATTTTTATTATAGTACACTATAGAGTTGTTTCCTCTTACTCAAAATGGTCATAGAAGCTTTGTTAAATACTTTCTTTTGTTTTTTTTACATTTATGAGATGAATTTGCATAGTTGGCATCATAGGCTTTGTGGATGCTTGTGTCATTTTAGAATCTAGTGGAAGCCTACCTAGGGTTTGTGTGAACTGGAATATGCTATTTTTCTATTATCTAATGTATTTCTACTTGTAGTGTCTATTTTTAAGTGTTATGATGTGAAGTACCCCATGTACTATAAAGGGTTCAATGATGTCATTTATTAAATACTACTCTAGGAATATACTTCTCAAATATTTTACTATTTGTATATTTCATTGCCCTTTTGGGATATAGGCATCATGAACATGATAATTATGAAATACTTCATCAATCACTGAATATTTTAAACTATGTTCTGTATTATTTCTATCACTTTAGTATCTGAAGATTTTTTTGGGTCTTAGATAATAATATTGATATTCTATTAAACTCTATTACCTCTTATATGTGATCACTAAGTCATCCATTGTTAGCTATTGCATTTTTTAGCAATTATGTTTGCAAACCACCCTTACCAGTTTGCCTTTTTACACAAAATCATTGATGGACCCTAGGTTTTAGCATCCATAAAAATAACAAATAAAAATAGTAATTTGACAGTTCCAATGATACAACAAGGTCCACTCCTTATTTTCTATATGATTAATATATTAAAAGATTACATATTAAGATATGTTTCGTAGTATGTATATGCCCAAAAGTCCTCCAAAATTGATGTTTTTGAGGTGTAAAATATAAATATAAATGTTTAACCTTTTAGAGAAGCATGCAAAAGTCACCTTGAATAGTTAATCTTGCAAACAAATTGAAAAGTAGTGACATATACATATGTACTAAGTGAACACAAATATGCCTCAAGATGACAACCAAAAGAATATTATATTCCATGACAATATATAAAAACTACATGGTTTGAATTATATTTAAATCATTGAATTTATCTTCTTAAATCAAAGTATATCTTGTCAAAGTCAATAAAATTTCTAGTACCACACACATTATCATAAGTTTCTATTTTTTTTCTTAATTTCTCTCTCATATTAACTATATTCTTCCTATATTGTTGCCCTCAATCTTCCCCACAATATTATAGTTAATAAATCTTAAAATTATTCTTGGCTACATACGGTTATTATTTTCCAAAATAGCAACATAAACAAGTAGAGTGAAATACAACAACTTCTCTCCCTTATTATCTTTGGTTTATGGGTTGAGTGGGA
This sequence comes from Alisma plantago-aquatica, assembly GCA_963693085.1. Lineage (NCBI taxonomy): Eukaryota > Viridiplantae > Streptophyta > Magnoliopsida > Alismatales > Alismataceae > Alisma > Alisma plantago-aquatica. The sequence continues at coordinate 533,978,408 of OY856411.1, read as the reverse complement.
TAAATATAATAATATTATTGTTCTTCTAGAAAACAATAGTAGGAGCCTCATATAATAAGCTTAGATCAATATTTGGAACATGAACCACATATGTATATGCTATTTTATTTTTTCTTTCCAACTTAACTTTAATAGGGAACATTTAAATTTGGTTAAAGCAAATAAACTCATAAATTTTCAATTCAAAAAATATATACATCAGAACAAATAGATTAACTATATGTGATTACTTCCCTTAGAATTTTCTTCAAAAAGTCAGTTAAAAATAGGTTGTTCATAACATGTTTTTTTTTAATTTTTGCATGTATGAGAAAAATAATGCAAAAGTGGTAACTATTGTAATGTACATACACAACAATCCACCATGTTGGTGGTTCTCTTGTAAGTCTAGAAATACATGCTAAAGCTATTTGTCAACATGTTGGGATTATTCATTTGTTCCATGTATCTCAATAACCTAACAATCCATCGAGAACTTGAGTTTAAGAGGAATTCCTTACGACCACTGATCCTTCCTTCTTGGGGGTAAAGGATGGAGAAGAGTGCATTTCTATCTTCATTGTTGTTTTATGACAATTAGGAAAGTCTTTCTTAGTTAAACCCCTACAACTTGTGGTTGGCACCATTGGTGACTATGTGTGAGAGTGATGATGTCAAAGAAATGTTCATGTGGGAGAGTTGGATATCATTGTTGAAATATTTTACCCTTGGTTTTTCTATTGGTCCCTAAATATAAGGATTTGAAGATGTCAAATTAGTACCCATGTTATCAAGTTGGACTTCATTGTGAGAATGTTCAACTCCTTGTCGTTCCATGGATTACAAAAATGAGTGATCATGTAGTAGAAAATCATCGTAAAAACATTCTTGTTATTAAGGTGTCCATCGTTACTAAAAAAGGCACCCCACCGCTTCTCCTCGAGTTCAAGTAACCTTTGATTGGCTCCGTATGACATGTATGAGAGAGTGAATACATTCCACCAATGTTCACATGTTTAGTATGTCTATAGTAGTTATAAAAGGTATTATACTTATGTGTCACCCTCACCTTCTATATTTATCGATTTTTATACATATATATAAACACATACACACATATATGTATACATATATATTTGAATAAATATACATATATATAAATATATGTGTATATATAAATATATGTATATATATATTTGTATATACACATACATCTATATACATATATATATATATATATATATATATATATATGTAACCTCAATATGTATGCCTAAATATATACATACAAATATCTATAGATATATATTGGCCATGTATTTAATACTCGCGCGGATAGCTGCCCGTCCCCTATTTGGGTTATGTTTTTTGGAATTTCTTTTGACATGTTGAGTGTTACTTTACCTTGAAAACTATTACTTTTCACATAAAAATAGTTACATTTGCAAGAAAAGATTCATATATATATATATATATATATATATATATATATATATATATATATCTGTGTGTGTGTTTGTTGTGTATTTTTCCCAAGTTTAATTTTTTAGTTGTATAGTTACTTTTTTATCAACTTAGTTACTTTTTTGTTCACATAGTTACTTTTCTGGCCAAATATGTACATCTTGGCTGACAAGTAACAAAAATCCAGGATACCTGTCATGTATTGAATGAATGCATATATATATATATATGTATATATATACATATATATGTATATATATGTATATATATGTATATATATATACATATATATATATATATATGTATATATATATATATATCTGTGTGTGTGTGTTGGGGGGTGATAAAGGGATGCATTCTCTCACCCTCTCCCACGCCCGTGACGGAGGCCGAACGTCTGGGAGGGTGGTAAACCAAGGTAGCAAGTGGGTATATAAGTGTATATATGAGATTAAGAGAGAAAGATTTCTCCACCCCTCTCCCACGATCGTGGCGGAGGCTGAACGTCTGCGAGGGTGGTAAATTAAGGCGGCAATTGGGATTCGAACCCGGGCCCCTTCGTGAGGAGACATCGTGCTTGACCACTTGAGCGACTCCTTGTCGGCTATATATGTGTACTAGTGAACGCACATGTTGTAACGACCCTGACCTGGGTTATGAGGTAACCCTAATTGTTTTGGCTAATAAAGTTGTTTAGAACTTTAATATAATCCTCTAAGGTGTTTTGTTATCATGTGACACACTCATGTTTCAAGTTTGGTCCCGATTCAATGCTGTTTGAGCAATTTTCCTTTGTTTTGGACCAATACCTGGCAGAGGCATAAAGCCTATAATCAGGAGTGGTTAGAGTCCACTGCCTGGCGGTGTAATCAGGATTGGTTACAGACCAATACCTGGTAGAGGCATGAAGCCTGTAATCAGGAGTGGTTAGAGTCCACTGCCTGGCGGTGTAATTAGGATTGGTTAAAGTCCAATACCTGGCAGAGGCATGAAGCCTGTAATCAGGAGTGGTTAGAGTCCACTGCCTGGCGGTGTAATCAGGATTGGTTAAATTTCAATACCTGGCAGAGGCATGAAACCTGTAATCAGGAGTGGTTAGAGTCCACTGCCTGGCGGTGTAATCAGGATTGGTTAAAGTCCAATACCTGACAGAGGCATGAAGCCTAAAATCAGGAGTGGTTAGAGTCCACTGCCTGGCGGTGTAATTAGGATTGTTTAAAGTCCAATACCTGGCAGAGGCATGAAGCTTGTAATCAGGAGTGGTTAGAGTCCACTACCTGGCGGTGTAATCAAGATTGGTTAAAGTCCAATACCTGGCAGAGGCTCAATTCATGTAATCAGGATTGGTTAAAGTCCAATGCCTAGCGGTGTAATCAGGATTGGTTATGGACCAATGCCTGGCGGTGTAATCAGGTTTGGAAGAGTCCAATACCTGGAAGAGGCACAATGCCTGTAATGATGACACATGAATGGTAATAACCCAATGCCTGTATTAATGATGTATGAGTGCATGACAGATATAATTTCAATATCTGTTTAATCTGATTGGCTAAGGCCAATAGATAGAAACAAGAGTAATTCATGGGTGGCATTTTAGGATAATAAGTATCATAAGAAAAGCTTGACATATTGATATGTTGATACAGTATGATAGATAAATGACATACATGTTCTTCCTATTCCTTATAAAGAGAATAGATGATTTACTATTCTATCATGGATAGTTGTAATACTTTAAAAAGATGAGAATAATCTAAACTGCTTATCCTCTGCTCAATTTTATATCATTAAATTACCATAATAATGTTTTTGGCAGAGAGTTATATCTCCCGCTGGGGCAGTTACAATTGTCTCACCGCCGTGGGATCCAACATTTTTAGGTGGACAAGCATGGAGGAGAGTGAGAACATCTTGCAGAGGAGGAACTTCAGCAACAACAGGGACAACAGTGACATCTCAGGTTGAGTGTACTGTATGTCATGTCTTGTAGATAGAAGTCCTATGTGTCGTCTCTGTACTCTCAGGTCCTCGAAGTTAATAGTAGTGCTTTTAATAAATCATTTTGAGATTCTGGCTTGATGCCTCGAGGTTCTTATTCTGTCTGTGTTTAACTTTTAACAAGGCAGTTGATGTTGTAAACCTCGAGAAGAAATGGTTCAAGATATGTACTTATGAACTAGGTTGCAATTGTAATACATTGGTCCTTGTTGGAAGAGTTTTCCTATGAATGGATCTCTTGAAAAAGATTTTAATTTTTAGTGAGTTGTAGTAATCCGTTGTTTATGTTTATTCCGCTTAACTAGTAATGATTTGTTTGTCAGTTTGGCGACTGTCGTTACAAGTGTGGTATCAGAGCTCTAGGTTCGCTGAGTCTACAGAGACATATGACTAAGGTATCGAGTCTGTTCTAAGTGTACCCAGTGTATCTTATAGTGCCTTTTGCTTATGCAGAAGAAGATATATAACTCAAAGATGTCTGGAGGACATGAGGAATACGTTGCTGAGAGCAATGTTGTTGCACCAGTAATAGGTGCCAGGGATCAGGTAAGAGAAGAAACAATGCCTGAGAATCCCCATGTTGATGAAGTCATGATGAGAAACCCAGTTTTTTCTACACTTTTTGGGAAATTCATGACTACAGTGATGCATATGACAAACCGAATGCCAGCACCGGTAGCTAGGGCACCAGCTCCCAATGAGGGATATGGGTCTGGTAAGACCTTTGAATGACTACGTTGTGTAGGAGCCATAGAATATGCTGGGACATCTGACCCAACATATGCTGATCTCTGGCTCACTGAGTTAGAAAAGGCTTTTAAGATCCTTAGTATCCCAGATGCTGACAAAGTTAATCATGTTGTGTACCTTTTGAAGGGTAGCACTGGACATTGGTGGGCTATAGAAGAAATAAAAAGGAATGATGAAGGGGTTGGATGGGAGGAATTTCGTCGAGAATTCATCAATAAGTATTTTCCAAAGACTTATTTAGATGAAAATAACTCACGATTTGAGAAGATACAACAGGGAGCCATGTCAATAAGTGAATATGAGGTTAAGTTCATGGAACTTTTATGATTTTGTCCTCAGATGGATGCTACTGAGGAGGAAAAGATTCAATGTTTTGAGAAATGATTGAATGTTGAGATGTCTATTACGGCTTCTTCCCTAGAAAGTAGAGAGATGTTTGCCACATTTGTGGAGTCAATTCGAAGGATAGAAGGGTCTATGACAAAGAAACATGAGATAGACCTTAAAAGGAAGTCTAAACAGTTACAGGAATAAGGAATTAGTGGTACTAAACAATCAAAGATTTCTGTAGTACCGACTCAAGTACAATATAGTGCACCTGCGCATCAGTCATCGAAAAAGCTTCGAGCTTGCTATAAATGTGGACAGAGAGGACATCTGAGGTGGCAATGTCCAAATAGAAAGTGATGAGGTGACTCAATAGACAAGACACTAAATAACCTGTAACAAGTAGACATATCAAGATAGAACTTTCTATTTTGAATTATCTTGCACTCTCTACTATAAGAAGGGTAGTTGTTGTTTAGTTCATCTGTATAATCCTTTGGGAATATGAGGAAGAGATGAGTAGGATGAAAACTTGTGTTTAGTTTAATATTATTTCATGTGTTTTGAAATTTTTCTTTCTTCATCAAGGAAGGGAAGAAATGAAAGAGGAACTCATAGAAAATCTGAGATATTAAGTATATCAAATTTAAAGAAATGAAAACATAAAATAAAATAAAAGCATACTACCTAATTTCAGTTCTTGAATACCCTGGCCAGATATTCATCTATTGAATGCAAGGTAAGTATGGAACTCTTATATTATTATCTTTCTGATTACTCTGATCAAGTAGTCATTCTGAAACAATCCAAAGAAGCCTAATGAAGAAGGAGATGTGGCATGGATATTTCTACCACATTCTAATTGATATACGGAGGAATTTGATTTTATTATAAATCAACTTATAAACAAAATAAGAATATGTGATGTATTTCCAGCACATGTAATGGATACCAAGGTAAGGGAATCTGGTATCAGATAAAGTATGTTGACCAGCTGGAGTGGTTAACTGTGAAATTAAACCGATTATATAATATAGCATGGACATCATATGTTAGGGGTTTATGCCTTGCATAAACATGACATTGAGATGTTATGAGACTTGATGAGATAATGTATGAATAATATATGTCTCCCTTTATCTGGGATTTCGGGGACGAAATCCTTGTTAGGGGTTTATAACCTGTAACGACCCTGACCTGGGTTATGAGGTAACCCTAATTGTTTTGGCTAATAAAGTTGTTTAGAACTTTAATATAATCCTCTAAGGTGCTTTTTTATCATGTGACACACTCATGTTTCAAGTTTGGTCCCGATTGAATGATGTTTGAGCAATTTTCCTTTGTTTTGGACCAATACCTGGCAGAGGCATAAAGCCTGTAATCAGGTGTGGTTAGAGTCCACTTCCTGGCAGTGTAATCAGGATTGGTTACAGACCAATACCTGGCAGAGGCATGAAGCATGTAATCAGGAGTGGTTAGAGTCCACTGCCTGGCGGTGTAATCAGGATTGGTTAAAGTCCAATACTTGGTAGAGGCATGAAGCCTGTAATCAGGAGTGGTCAGAGTCCACTTCCTGGCGGTGTAATCAGGATTGGTTAACGTCTAATACCTGGCAGAGGCATGAAGCCTGTAATCAGGAGTGGTTAGAGTCCACTTCCTGGCGGTGTAATCAGGATTGGTTAAAGTCCAATACCTGGCAGAGGCATGAAG